>LAPY01000067.1:195306-206890 GCA_000970635.1 Eragrostis tef
TTGGAACCATCCACCGCTCCTTGAGTGAAGTCTCGGGCGCGTCCCGCCGGCAACTCCGGATGCTCCTCCGAAGGTAAGGATCTGTACGTGATACCGTCCAAAGAACGCTCCACTTGTGATGCTTCTTTCGAACGGGAAGCTCAAAGACCGTGTACAAACATGTAGTGACTTCCACAATCTTCTTAGCAAGCTCACTACCAACACCTAACCGGTCTAGGCCTTGCCATAGACCAAGGGTAACAAACCAACACCGTCTCCCTATGATCACACTAATCCTAGAGGTGGATAGATGCTCTCAACCCTCTCAAGCACTAAGATTTCCTCTCTAAATCTTCTCCATGTGCTTCTCTTATTCCTCTTGGCTTTCACTATGTTTTCCCACTGATAAAAATGGCCAAAGGCACCCCAAACGGCCAAGCAACCGACTATTTATAGGCTCCACCCATCAAACTAGCCGTTGTAAAAAAACAGCCCAGAATTCTTAGTCACCGTATCATACGGTGCTACCAGAACAGCAGACAGTATTTTGTTGATAACTTCTTGTTCCGAACTCCGATTTGGGTGATCTACATATCAATGGAAAGACTATGAAATTCCACGCAACTTTCCTTTTGGGACAGTCTCCAAATTCTGCCATATTCGACCTCATATTTCCATCGTATCATTCAATGGTCATCTCTATTTTATTTCTGCAGACAGCTACAGTATTTTGCTCATAACTCTCAGCTCCGTCATCCGATTGAGACGATCTACATATCCATAGAAAGATATTCAAATGATCTACAACTTCCATTTTGGTCGGATTTCCAAATTCTACTATCCTGACCACCGTATTATATGGTGAACAGCACCATATCATACGGTAACTTCAACTTCTTCAGCGTCGCAGCAACTCCTCTTGCTCTGGAAATAATACGGTGACCACCGTATATTACGGTGACTACCACTGTATATTATGGTGAATTCATCCTTTTCAGTTTCTCGTGGACTTCTTCTTCTCTGGAAATCATACGGTGACCACCATATTATACAGTGACTACCACCGTATCATTTTCTGTACTGCAGATAGCCTTCACTGTTTTAGTCATAACTCTTAGCTCCAAACTATGATTGAGGCGATCTACATATCCACGGAAAGAACATGAAAAGATCTACAACTTTCCTTTTGGGCTGACCTCCAAATTCAGCCATCTTGACCACCGTATTATACGGTGATTATCACCGTATCATACGGTGACTTCAGCTTTTCTGCTTCCTGCGAACTGCTGAGTCTTTGGAATCCATACGGTGATACCATCGTATCATACGGTGATTACCACCATATTATATGGTGACTTCATCTTTTTTCTGTCCAGCAACTTATCTTTTCATCACCACTAATCACCGTATCATACGGTGATTAGCACCGTATTATACGCTAACTCTGCAATCTGCTCATTCTTGTTTTGGCCCATAACTTTTCACTCCGAACTCCGATTTTAATGATCTTCGACTTGTTGGAAAGCTTGTGAAGAGCTCTACCACATTTCATAGATATATCAAGATCATCACCATCTGATCAATCCTCAAACTCATGAGACAAGTCCAATTCATTCTATTCCAGTTTTACTTTTATTACTGTTATCTGTCGTGATCGTGCCGTCAACGCCGATAACTTAACAAGGAGTACGTAGTATCGCATAGACCAGCTGGTTATTCACTGGCTAGTTCAGCTTATTATTGGATACATGCGCATTTGTGGATTCACTGGCTACTTACTTTCCTGACGTATTATTGTCTCTAATCAACAATTCACATGAGCTCGTTCGTTTGCTACTTGCAGCGTTGCCGATTCAGTCCTTGTTTCCCTTCATGTACTTCATGGTGAGCAGCTTCACTTTCTTTCGTTCCATCGACAGGGGAAAAAATGCTATAAAATAGCATCCGGATTTTTTTAACCTAAATAAATGTTTACATTTATATTGTTGCAGAAGACTAAAATTTATGAATCATAATAATTTTGCATATTTTCCAAGTACAGAGCTACATTCCTACGATGATTGTTAATTTGTTATTTGCAGATCAGAGACCTGCATATTGCTAAGGACGAAAAGGATATCGGATTCTATGCTGGGTTTGTCGGTGGTTATTCTGCTAATAGTTTCTGTTTTGTGTTGATCAGCCAAACAACATAGCAGAGAAGTGTATGTTGATATTCTGAAGCTTTATGGATCGTACAATAATTATGGTGTTATTATTGTCATTGATGAAGGTGCTTCATATATGTTTGGGCGAGCATTCTCCTCTGTGATATGGGGAATGGTAGCTGATAAGCATGGGCGGAAACCAGTTATTGTAATCACACTTATTGCAATGTAAGGATCTCACCTTTCAACAACACATAGTCAACTACCACATGTAAGCTTTTCTTTGGCTGTGGCTTGACTGATGCATGCAGAATTTGGGCATGTTTCTTATTTATTTCAGAATTATCTTCAACACTCTCTTTGGACTGAGCTTGAACTATTGGATGGCCTTAACAACACGAGGCTTGCTGGGATTATTGTGTGGCATGCTCGGACCTATCAAGGTACCAAATACCAATGCATACAAGATGACATTTTCCTGGTTCCTTTTGCCTACTCGAAGCTTGTAGCCCTCTGATTCACACACTACTAATATTCGGTTGAAATATTTTTTCTCCTCTTGAATTAAATCAATGTGGAGCTTTAGTAGGCTTCACCCAAAAAAGTGCTGTACGGCATTAAATTTTGTCTTTATTTTCAGGCTTATGTTACAGAAGCATGCCGAAAAGAATACAATCATATGGGTTTAGCAATTGTAAGATACTCTAAGTTTACTATTTTTTAAAAGTACAAAACCCCAATACAATGTTCACGAGCTGCTATTACTGAATCGATCAGGTTTCTTCCTCACGGAGCATAGGACTTATTGTTGGACCAGCTATCGGTGGTTATCTTGCATAGGTAAGTAGGTAACTGTTCTTTCTAATATCCACAGAAAATTAATCTTTGCATTATCACCTAAACTTCTCATGATATTACCAGCATTTCTTGATTGCTCTTTTCTTCTATTGCTTCCTCCAATGATCCTTTAGTTTGTCCAAAATATATAGAAAGGTTATAGTTTTTCTGTTTTGCTGACATAAGTGATAGACCTTAATGTGACAAGTTATTCCTCCATTACCATTACTACCTATTATGTCAATAAAATGGATACATATAGGCTCAGCCTCAGTGTCAGTATCTATATAGACGTTAGAAGAAATTTGCACACAATTAACTATATGTTTGATTATTACGTTGGCATGCAATTTTGAGAAGACATCTTCAATTTACTTATATGCTTATACGTTGCTGTTATATCAGCCAGCAGATAAATATCCAGGTATATTTTCTGAAAAAGTCCATATTTGGGAGGTGAGCATTTGGTCTCTGCTTAATTTTTATGTCAGTTTTTGTTCTGTGATGCTACTTATGTACTAACGTGCAATATTTTAGGTTTCCCTATTTTCTTCCCTGCCTATCTATATCCCTCTTTGCGGTTATTGCTCTAGTTTCCTGCTTCTGGCTTCCGGTGAGTTTGCTATTCCTATATGCCTACAACACGCGATTTATTTTGAAACATACATCATTCTATGAGAAGATGTCATTACCATGGTTGCATTCATGTTGCATGTGGGACCAAATAAGTTGCTTACTTTCTGTAGTCATTTTTCATGTACTTTGTTTTCTGCTGAATTGCTGAGGTGTCATTGCATCGAAATATATATGTAGGTCAGATTTACTAATTACATGGCCACATGCAGTAGTGGCTCAGCGTACTTTATTTGCCATATGAGCCGACGTGGGCTTATTTATTTGTCATATTTCAGGAAACTTTACATAAACATGCTGAAGATAAAGTTCAAAACGATTCAATCGTAACAATAGAAGAATCTCTTGCTGGTACATTTTCTCAAGAAAATGGTGAGGTTGGAAGTTGTGGATGTCTACAATTATTCAAAAACTGGCCACTGATGTCAGCTATCGTTTTATATTCTATTTTCTCTCTCCAGGATGTAGCTTATGCAGAGGTAAAATTTCCATGTCCACACACGTCTTTCTACAGTTATGTGCCACTTTTTTTATTGGTATCTTTAAATTCTGCTTCTTCTGTTTTTTCCCCAGTATCCTTGCTTCCATTGTCTTCGTTTTGCATCTGAATCAGGGAACACTTGCAGGTATTTTCTCTCTGGGCTGTCAGTGACAGGAAGTATGGTGGATTAAGCTTTTCTTCGACAAATGTAGGCAATGTGCTTGCAATTTCAGGTATTTGAGAGCACTCGCAGGAACAAAATCACTAAAACTGGTGTTGGAGTAGTCCAACATTGGCTTTGGAAGGGTAAGGGACCCTATTTAAAATGTGGGGAGCCCCTTGCAGGCAACCTTTGGTACACTGACCACAAGTTTTTATTCAGGTTTCTTCCTCCTGTTGTATCAAATTTTGGTCTATCCGTCAGTTGCAAAATCGGTAGAACCCATCACATTGGTCCGCACAGTAACGGTAAGATTGTTAATTACTTGTTCATTTTAATTAGAGTTATATTCTAAAACTTATATTTAATAGATACTCCGATTCACAGATATTGACCGTGCCGCTTCTCGCTGGCTATGCATTCATGCCTGCATTGTCAGGGTTCACTCTTCAGTTGGTAGTAAACGGTGCATCTTTTCTGAAGAATGCTTTCACGGTGAGTGCAAAGTCATGATTTACTGTTCAAAACAATTAGCCAAGTCTGGACAAGCTATAGCTCATTATGTGATAGGTCTTTCAACTGACGGTGTTTATTGTGGGGCCAAGTGTTTCATGTGTGCTCAATGCAAACCAAGTTTTCTAAAAAACTTACCCGGTGTATGCAAGCAAGACCTACTAGTAGAGTATTTTATTTAGAAGCATGAAACAAGTTCAACTATACTATTTATTCATATTTCTGACACATACAATTTGTATGGGACTGTCTGAGTGATTCCTTACGATGTCATATACAACAAAATTGCAGTGGCACTTAGGAAATTATTCCTTGACCTTAACTATGCTATCTAAACTGTTTACAGGTGACTACCATCACTGTGTTCAATATTTTAATGAACGATGCTGTGGTAAGTTCCTAATGCTGGATAATTGATTCCATCCGTCCATGCCTATGAATATTGATAATGTCGAATTTATAACATTAGTATGCAAACAACAGACTCAGGCTGTAAGAGCTCAAGCTAATGGCGTCGCTGTAACACTAATGTCTATCTCTAAAGGTATCGCTCCAGCAGTTGCAGGAATCATGTGAGTATTTCCTACTCACTATCCATGCTCGTGTCTTCTAAGAATCAAGCATATTGATTATTTGGGCAAGATACAGCAATTTATTGTAAAAAATTATCTCGATTGTTTAGTTCTCGACCAGCTTAGGGCCGCTTTACACTCTTGTAATATATATTCCGCAGCAAACAACAGCTGGTATCTAACTTTTGGAATTGTCATCTCGAATTTGCTAACCTGAGGGTTTATTTCGTGTTATTACTGTGGTGAAATTTCACCTTACTTCCTTTTCTCCCCCTTTCAGATTTTCATGGGCGCAGAGACGTCAAACAGCTTCATTTCTTCCAGGTAGGACATATATGATTTTTTTTGCTAAAATAAATTGCAACTACATGGGTCAAATGCTAGTTTCACAAATCATTGAAATCTATATCATCCACCTTTGGGATCTGATACTACTTTTGCAGTTTTGCATTTCATTGAAGCATTGAATGCGTTACTTCAAATGGCCCTTTTTATAAGATTCTAATCTGTTGGAGGCTAGCCCTTCTGAAATTCAAAACTGAAGTTCAATTTTAGACATTCAGACAAGTAGACATGAACCACCACGCTGATCCCTACTACAGAGCATAAGGAAACGAAATGCTTGCAGGCATTTTATGTGATGCATGGTTCTGCTGACATCAACTCTGCTGAATCTTGCAGGCGACCACTTGGTGTTCTTTTTGCTAAACGTCTGCACAGTCGTTGGCCTTGTGTTCACCTTCAGACCGTTTTTTGTCAGACGCAGCAAGGAGCATTGAGACATCAATCAACACCGGGCTGTTTGTTGAACACGCATGAGGTGTTTATTCGAGGAGTAGGTTTTCAAATTATACAAACACACAAGCCATTCATTTACCGCAAATGTTGTTCAGTTTTAGTGCATAACGGGAAAAAAAAAGAATCATTGTGCTGGTAGCGTACATATATATAGATGAATTATTGGTGCCCTTTTTCCACGTTAGCCGTTGTATGCAGATTGTCGTTGTATCACCTTAGTGCTAGAGCCAATAATCAAGAGCTAATGACTGTCCCTAATGACAATACCAATACATTACTGCATGATGTAGAAGGCATTTTAAAGTATATAAATTGTATGGGAAGGCACGAGTTGAGGTGTCATCGTGGCAGACTAATGGTGACGGAGGGCCCGGGACTGAAGGAGCTTAGCTTTGGCTTCGTGTATATTTGCAGCTTTCTTGGGCCATGAATCTGCCCATCCTTTTAATCACAAATAGAATCAAACCTATCGACCGTCTCCACAGAAAGTCAGAAACGCATTAACCACGGGCTTCCAACACAGCCTTGGCATTGTGGCCGTTGCTGCTGCTAGTAGGTCAGGATGCAGCCTTGCGGACCTTTGTGATCGTGCCAGGTCTTGTAATGAGGATTGGCCGAGCCTAGTCGTTCGTTCCATGCCCGGCGCTTGGCGTTTGCACAAAAAATGTCAGAAGTCTGCAGCTGATGGATAGCACCATATATTTGACCATGGCAAAAAAAAAAAAAAAACTTNNNNATGGGGATTCAAGAATTTGGAATAGAAAACTATGTTATGGAATTCTTCACCACAAACGTCAGGTACATATTTGACAGAATTGTTCTGAGAATGATGTATTACGATGAGGTAAGGTACAAACAACTGCTCATAAACATTAACACGCAAAAATGTTGGGGACATTTTAACATCACAGAACTTTCATTTCCCCCTCGACAAGACCACAACCAAATATGTCATGGTACTCCATCTTGAATGATTAATCTGCACTCCGTGCATGTTTACTGCACAACAAAACCAACAGCTTGAAGTTCTATGGTTTCCTGCTGATGGAGCTACAAAAGGGCTTCAATGTCAATCTCGACAAAAGTGCAGGGATCCGGAATGCCAAATTTCCTCAGCACCTGCATCAGACACAAAGTGTGAATGCACGAGGATTGCCTAAAGCCATTTTATGACAGAAATATCATTTGCATTTTGCAGTTCTTATCAATACTTACTACAATTATCTCTACCAGCACCCACTAAAATTTTACTGATTTCATAACTGGTTAGCTATGTTGCATAAACAAACAGACGATCTGATTCTCAGAAATTCAAGGCATTCATGTTACCAAAAAAAAATACTGGGATACAAATAGCCTGATAAAGATACAGTTACTGCGGCATATTGGTTAAAAAAAAGAAAAGAAATACCTCCGCATGGACAATACCCAAGTAGCCAACCTCCTTGCCATTACTCATAACAATTTTGCATTGCCTCTTTGGAAAGAACTCAGGTTCCTAGAGACAAAATAGGTACAAATGTTGGCAACTGCAGAAGAAAGATGATTTACTTCAACGCTTTATATGCTTACATTCGTAGGAACATAGTAGTTCTCGCCAAAATCGACATGTGGAGCTCTCACGACTTTGACAATACTATCCACCAATCCCATGATTTCCTGAACAATTCATAAATAAATTATTTGATAAGAGTTGCACAGAATCAATGTAAACGCCATGATCAACATATTTTATCAGCGTATACCTCAAATCCAGAAACCCTGTTACAGTATAGAGCTGCAAGTCGGCGTTTATTAGAGGCACCAACTTCATTTGATGAATCCAATGTCACTACATCACCAACTTCAAAGATCTACAAACAAACCATTCAAAAAGAAAAAAAAACCATGTCAGTCATTCAAGAATATCATGATTATGTAGTACCAAACAAGACAAGACTACTTGGGTTGAACTCATCTAACATAACAATTAGGCTAAGGTGCAATCGCATTTTGGGGAATCATGCAATCAAATTTGCTTTTGGATCCATATTAACATGAAAATTCAAGGAAATGATATAGATACAGAATTCCAGAAAAAGGATATGGATACACTTCAGTTTATGCTGTGCGAAAAAAGATATCCCGATTTCAAATCTGTTAGTATATTGCAACAGGAAAAAAAAAAGGAGGAACAAAAGAAAGTATCTCCTTTGTTTTTGCAAACACATCGAAATTTGAGATTGTAGAATTTTTCATGTAAATATAATTTCCCAAATGAAAAATGTAATTGCTCGTTTGCCTCAAGATGATTGCACTAGATACATTGCCCACAAACCGAAGGGGTTACGTCAGAATCAGCCACACCAAACAAATGAATATTTAAAAGCAAATACCTTGATGGGTCTTGGATGGTCTATATTATGTTTCAGTGTTTTCAACAAACATGACATCAGGCTTGTTCTAACAACCTACAAGATCACAAGCAAACCAATGTTAAATATATGAAAGAAACATCATAGAATATTTTTTTAAACACGTGAGCAAATGACAATGCAGAAACATTGTAAACAGATCATGCTGCGAAAGAATAGAAAAATATGGATGAAAATGCTTGAGAGAAATATACCTCAAATTCAGAAGTGCGGGGGTTTGCAATAATTACTGCTTTACTTCTGTCATCTACCCTGTTTAACATTTCAAAATTTTCTTCACGCGAACACAAGATAAATGTAAGCACCTCCATATAACCAGCTCTTGCAACCTAGACACAGATGTTTTCCAAGTAAAGATCAACTTCTTACATGTGGAGCATGAGGGAAACATAACAAGATGCGATTGAAAATCACCTCAGCGCGAATTTTGTCGGAGAATCGGTTTAATGGTTGCCTTCCTCCGATTGTCATACACTTTGGCTTCGACTTGGGCACATTATTATACCCATAAGCTATAGCAATATCCTTTGAAGGACAAAATAGAACACCCAATGAATGTTAAAAAATGATGAACAAATAACTACAAAATAGGTCAAAAGAATAGATAGGGAAGTGTAGATTTTACCTCTGCCAGATCACGAGCATGTAGAATATCGCTCCTCGTGGGAGGGACAGATACTGAAATACGAGACTCCCCGTTTGACATGCACATTTCAGCTTGCAGTTGCATTCTGTTTAAAAGGGAGACAGCCTGCAGGATCATATAAGCATAAAAACTTCAGCTCAGAGTACCATGAAGAAATAAGATATCATCATGTAAATACCAAAAAACAGTGTTTATCTTAGTTCCAACAGGAAAAAAAAACGTTCCAGGTTGCATTAGAAAAACAATTTGATTATTCTTTCAGTTATGAGATGGTCCTTAATCTTGAAGGAATTATAGATACCTCCTCCTCCTTCAGCTTGATGCCGATAGGCCCAACAAGATCAGGGAGTGAAACCTCCATTTTGTAACATGAAAGATCAGGGTAAACGGTTGTGCTTCCATCATGATGTACCACTTCAACTGGTTCTACTTCAAACTTATTCTCACAGTACTCAGCAAACATTGTAACCTAGATAAGCAGCAACTGCGTTAATACAAATGTTCACTTAAATGGGTGAAACATTGTCCGTCTGAAACATCATATTGCATTACACCTACCATTGTATTCAGAACAATATTTGCTTTTGTAAGATCAGTCGCAGTACATTCAATAAAGACATTCTTTGTCTTCAGGGTGATAGCAGAATGTGCACCATTGATGATAGGAGGTAATGACAATACAGTCCTGCAAAGAATCAAATCATCAGCTTTATTGCTGTATCACAAACAGATATTAAATTTATTGCACCAGTGGGAAAACATGGGCCAGTCCATCTTTTTTCGAAGTTTGATTAGATAACTAATACTTGGTTAAATAGGAGAAATGGTGATAAGTTCCTAACAGGATTTTTCTAGTAAATTATTATAACCTTAACAATACAATGGACATTCTCAAACAAAAGATAAGTGTGACAATAACATATATTCGTCAAGTAACGGCCAATACATCCTCCGTTATAATCATCTTTTCTTACTTAAATACAGGCCTCGTGACAAAAAATAATTCAAGAAATGTAAGATAAGATCACGACATCAGTTTACCTATTGCTATCATAGATAACTGGATACACTGGAGATTTCTCAATTATATGCAAAAACTTCTTCAGCTTCATGTCTGACTGCCAAAGACAAGCATGACTAATCAGAGTCAAATATATGATGATAAATATCACCAAATAGCATACCAGAATCCGTTTTAAAAAAATACCAGAATTGAACCTATAACATAATCATATAGCACTTCCAAGAAACATATAATTGACAACCTAACACATGGTAATAGTTATTGTGGTGTAGGGTGCTTACTTTATAAAATTCAATTAGTTTGTCAGCTCTGAAGCTTTCCTCCTGAACCATACAACAAAGGCAACAATGAGTCCAAATATACTGTCTTTTCTGAACTCAAAGGAAAACCACAATGAAGATCCAATAATGATGTGCAACATGGACATCGAATATCATCAGATATGAAATTGAATTTCGCTTTTACCTGCTTTAATGGAATAAAGTTGATTTCTTGAGGTGGTAGAGCCTGAGGAAGAAAAGGCATGGGTCAGATATAAAAAGGTGAGAGAAATCACCAAAGTTACTGCCATATGGTTTTCTATAGGAATATGTAAAATGGATATATCACTGGCTAATAGCGAAAAAGTTATCTTGAAGAGACATGTATACATATATAAAATGGGACATATTAATCAAGCTATTCTATAAAACAAAATGTGTACCCCCCAAAAAAAGGCACATGAAGAAACAGTTCAAGTGAATGCAGAGATAGAGAGTGTGTATGCCAGATATGGAGCAGTAACACAAATTCACCTCGTATGAGAACGGTCCTTGCAGTGTGTCCAAATCATGGGTACCAATGGCAACAAGTGTTCTCTTCCTGTATTCCGTCATTATATAGTCTAAGTCAACTCATTACAATCTCAATGGGAAAAAGAAAAACAACCAACCAACTAGGCAAGCTATACCGGCAAATATTTTGGTGGAGTTTGTCTTGAAGATCAATGAAGCTGTTGTATCTTGCTTCATCAAAAGTTACAGCTCTTAGAACAGCACAAACTACATACGGTCTAATTTGTGAAGTCTGCAGATGAAAACAAATGCAAACTATTAATGGCTTGCCATTCACAAATGAAACAAAAAGAATATCATCAATTACCATTACACATATTAATATTATCAACAATTACAATCCATATGCTTCAAACCTCTTAGGTGTTAATATGCGTACCTTATGATTCAAACCTCTTAGACTATCTCCAACGGTTCCTCTGACCCAAACCCAAATTGCATGTTGAAAAACTTCAACATTGAGGACCAAAAAATTCCTATCTCCAACGGTACACCCAAACCTAAATTCCCTGCCGACGCGGCCGACCACCACCGCCGAACCGAGCCC
>LAPY01000067.1:242725-254721 GCA_000970635.1 Eragrostis tef
CGGCGGTTCGGCCATTGCTGTGTCCAAGCTTCCCTCTACCAGCCAACACAAAAATCTGTTGAACAGGCGGTTTCAGGACTTCAGAAACTTCGTCCCGTTATCCGCTGAGACCTGAGAAACCAGTATCGGCGGCGACTGTAAGAGTTCGAAACATTTCAAGCCATGTACAATTGGGGCTATAACTTTTGTCCGTAAATAAGGCAGAGCAATGCCGTCCATAAACTTGGGATGATGATGACTTAGGCTCCAAGAAGGATGGCATGCCAGTTCTCCTGCGTTGTGCTGACCACTATGAGGCCATCACCACCGGTTACTAGCTGGCGTACCGGCCGACGTGCCAATTGTAACCTGCAAAAAGAAATGGTTTCAGCACCTGAGCCAAGCGAGACTGAAAGAACAAACAAACGGCAAGCTGTTCCGATGCACGGCCCAGCTAGACGAGCTCTCTGGGAGCGCTACGACGGTACGATCGGCTCTGCTCGGGCAACCAGCTGAAGAACAAAGCTGGCTGCTTGCCGGTGTGTCCCCCGTGCAATATTTTTGTTTCACGGGGTTGCTTATGGAATCTAATCCTGATGTCAGTGATTTTGAAGTTCCATCACGAGACTTGGGATGAAGGGAAGGTGAGGTGCGGTGACCGGTCCCTTTTCTCCAACCGATCCATGACGCCACTGCTGCTTTCGTCAAAAGAAGGAAAACGAAATCAACGAGGGAAAAATAAAGGAGAGGAAAGGAACCAATCCGAAAATCAACGAGGAGCAAAGGGGAAAAAGAAAGAAAAGGAAATGGAAGCGAAGGCCCGAGAGTTACTAGCTCGGGCGTCACCATTGATCGCGTCGAGCTCGAGCGGTCGAGCCCCGACCGTTGTTCGTCGCACTTCGCGGGGAGAAATTATTAGCCTGCTGAGTTGGGCGAGGCAGAATAATGTTAGTGGTGGCCAGCTTCGCTTCCAGAACACACACACGCGGGCCCATTGACAAAGCATACGTGCGTGCGTGCCGTCACGTAAACGGGTTGTAAATTAACCAGTGTCACACGGTTATACCCGTTCAAAATGACGAACAGTTCAAAGAATCTTACGCAAATTATATATTTTTTAGGCAACGAATCTTACATAAACTATTTCATTTGCTTCTGAAAACTAGGAAAATTCATGTTGCAGCCAATGAGCTTAGGGGGTATTCGTTTCCCTCCTCTAAACTTTAGACCCTCTAAAGTTAAAAAGAATCTTGTTATTTAGGAGTACTAAATAAAGTTTAATTACAAAACCTTTTTACAGATAAACGTAAATTTACGAGATGAATCTAATGAGCCTAATTAATCCATGTTTTGGTACAGTGATGCTACAGTAACCATCTTCTAATCACGGCTTAATTACCCTCATTAGATTCCTCTCGCGAATTAGACCAGGGGTTCTGGAATTGGTTTTGTATTTAGACTTCATTTAATACTCCTAAATGACAATATTCTCTTTGATGTGACCCCTCTAAACTTTATACCCCTGGAAACGAACACCCCCAAAGCTCAATGGGTCGTCCGTGGTTATTCTCAGCAGCATGGCATTGATTATGATGAGACCTTCAGTCCCGTAGTGAAGCCGGCAACAATTCGAGTGGTTCTCAGTATCGCAGCTTCTCGCTCAGGCCTATTCACCAGCTGGATGTCAAGAACGCTTTTCTTCATGGGTATCTCGATGAGACAATGTACTGTCAGCAGCCCTCTGGCTTTATTGACCCTTCGGCTCCTGATCATGTGTGCCTCCTACGGAAATCACTTTATGGTCTGAAGCAGGCGCCTCGAGCTTGGTATCATCGGTTCGCTACTTACATTACTCAGCTGGGTTTTATTGCCTCACTGTCGGATACTTCCCTCTTTGTGTTTCAGCATAGAGATGATATCGCCTATTTACTGCTGTACGTGGATGATATTGTGCTTACTGCCTCCTCTAGTGCCTTGCTTCAGCGCATCACTACCTCTCTTCACTCGGAGTTTGCCATGAAAGACCTCGGAGACCTTCACTATTTCCTCGGCATTTCAGTTCGCCGCTCCGCGGATGGTATTTTTCTTTCTCAACGTCAGTATGCTGTTGATTTGCTCCAACGTGCTGGTATGGTTGAATGTCATTCCACCGCCACCCCTGTTGACACCCACGCTAAACTCTCGGCCTCAGATGGTGCGCCAGTTGATGATCCTTCAGCTTATAGGAGTGTTGCAGGAGCCCTTCAGTATTTGACGCTCACTCAACCAGACTTGGCCTACGCTGTCCAGCAGGTTTGCTTATTTATGCATGACCCTCGTGAGCCTCATCAAGCGGATCCTTCGCTATGTCAAGGGTACCTTGGATGCTGGCCTACACATTGGGACTTCTTCTCCTACTACTCTCACTGCCTACTCAGATGCTGGTTGGGCGGGTTGTCCTGACTCTCGTCGTTCTACCTCGGGGTTCTGTATCTACCTAGGTGACAACCTTGTCTCATGGTCATCGAAACGACAGACTACTGTTTCTCGCTCTAGCGCCGAGGCTGAGTACCGTGCTGTTGCCCATGCTGTTGCCGAGTGCTGTTGGATGCGCCAACTTCTCCAGGATCTTCACATTCAGCGACGATTGTTTATTGCGTTAGCGCTGTCTACATGTCCTCCAACCCAGTTCAACATCGTCGCACCAAGCACATTGAGGTGGACATTCACTTTGTACGCGAAAAGGTGTCTCTTGGCGGAGTTCGGGTTCTGCATGTTCCCTCTTCTCACCAATTCGCGGATATCATGACTAAAGGTCTACCTGTTCAGTTGTTCTCTGACTTCCGGTCCAGTCTTTGCGTCCGGAGTCCTCCCGCTTCGACTGCGGGCGGGTATTAGAGATATGTTGTAACTATAGGAAGATACGATCTCCTGATCGTTTGTTGTATTTCTTTCTTGATGTACAAGTTCATATGGATATAAATATATGCACCCAGGCCGGTAGTGCCGTGCGGTGATTTTTCTATAATTCTACAGTTCCCCACTCAAGGAAACCAACAAAAAACGAGCTATTACGCACCTCTCGATTCCTAACATGGCATCACGGTCTCACCTACTAGGAAGCCCCGCCATCACGGTCTCGGCTAAGAGCCGCGAGTCACATGACATTTATCGCTCCTTTACACCATTGGTTTACGCCTCTTTGAGCTATATGTCCGTCCATGTGGCAAGCAGCAAACAAAAAAAAAAGTACTAAAGGAGAGAGCTCTGATCTTTGCTTTGGTACCGAATGGGACCTCCTGGCTCCTGCTCGATGCGAGTGGATATGCTCTATCTGATTCATCCTCCCTTTCTACTTTCCACTTTTCTGTTTTCTTCTCGTTTATTGTCATTATCGCAGCTTTTTCGCACTAGTGACGAAGGTGCAGGTCGTCCAAAGCGAGGAAGGAGAGAGAGATAAAAGGTGATTAGAGTTATCGCGCTCATGAATGAGCATGCACCTAATTGTGGCCTCGCCTCTATCATACCTGGTGATCATTTGCGTTATGTTGGGCGCGAACCGGACCTGACAGCTTTTGAAGCGCGTGTATTAGCATCACTTTGCGCATCCTATCATTTGGGGGGAGGCACGCATGTGGTGCACCCGGGATCGAAAGGATATGGCCTTTTAACGGATTGGATTAGTGCCTGATTACACTTCCCTTTTCCTCCATGATGAATGGGGTTCAAATTATACTGGAGAAACCCCACGGCTGCGTTCAGTGTGTTCTGTGTTAGTGATCAAGTGACAAGTGATGTTTAGGTCCTCCCTGCTCGGACGCATGGACCGTGGAATGCCGTAACTGCCGTTCAGTTCTTTTGTGAACCAGGAAAAAATGTCTCACGCATGTTTCTATCAAAGGTTTTAGAAATCGGTGCCTAATTTTATGCCAAGAAGACAAATGGACGGCCACAAGTTTCCAGAGAACTACAGCCCACCGGCCAGAGTCCTAGCTGTAGCAGGAAGCCCTGTTTCGGCTAGCAGGGCTGTTCCTTATCCGTCGTGCGACCAAACTTGGCTACAGCCCACCGGTGTGTGTGTCAGCACCATAAGCCCGAGCCACCTTGATCTGTGATCAACGTGGGGGGCCAGTTCCTGTCAAATTTTCGTCGGTTGCGAGATGCGACGCCGCGGCGCGACGCTGCGGCTGGCGACGATGAACCTGTTGAGCTTGGACGCGGACGAACGAGACGGGTGGCTGCGTATGGTGGCGGCGCACCCAGGGAAGGCGAGGGCGCTGCGGCTGGCTGCCAGCCTGCCACCGATCATTTTGTCTTGCCGCCCTTCGCACCGCATAGCGTCACTACTGGCTTGACGACACTTGATCGACATCCTCCGAACTGCGGTCGCCAGGTTTGCTTTGAAGACTTCCTTGTCTCTGAAACTGGCTCGTGTTCGGTTCCACATACAGAAAGAGAGACGCGCCGGACCGGGCCAGCGACAACATGCTGTGTTCCCATCGGGAAAACGCACGCACGCGCGGGTGACGCGGCCAAGGTTTACGTGCAGCGTACGTGGTCTCGTCTCGAGCAAGCGGGAGGGGGAGTCCGAGCCGAGGCCGTCCGCGCCGCTCCTGAGCGCGCGGCCACGCGGCGCAACCTGCCAAAACAGAAGCGGCTGGCGAGCGGCGGCTGGGCGAGCGAGCGAGCGGCGGGCAATAAAAATCGCGTCCGCCTCTCGGCTTCGATTCCGCCCTTCCCACCTCCGCAGCTCCGACTCGTGTTCTTTCTTGGTCTCTCTCTTTGTGAAGGAAAGCCGCTCCGGCGCGGACGAACTCCTCCCCTCCACTCTCATCTCCTCCCTGCGTCCGCATTCCCGTCCCGGTACGTCGCGTTCACCTCGTCCTTAAGTTTTCGCCCTCCTCTTGCCGAAATTCCTTCGCCTTCGGTTCTTGGCGGCGCGCCCGTCGGTCCGCCGGCGAGGTAATGGAGCCCTGGTTTTGGCCAGATTTTTCTTTTCGCTTGTTTTGTGGGTTTATTCTTGCGCTTTCGGCTCTGTCTGCCGCATTGGGGCGTTTTAAGTTGTTCTTGGGGGCGGCGATGATTCATCGCTATAACACTGCCGAGAATGGCATTAAGCAATTCTGTACGGGGTTTACTCCACACAAGTGACACAACACATCGACATCGAACTGGTTCTTGGCGCCTGCTCCCTGGGCCGTCGTAGCCAGGCGATACGTCGAGGTTTTAGGAGTTGGTTTCCTCCCACGAAACGAACGAAATCCGTGGCGGATGCGAAGGGTGAATCCACGGATGAAGAGAGACAACAGACAACTTAGTCTGATTTCTTTCTGTATTTCTTCTAATATTGTTAGCCGTTCGAGTGTTGGTTTATGTGGACAGAACAGAATAGAACGGCCTAGGACACCTAAGCCACTAATATTTCTTGATGTCGTTGTCAATAAGATTTTCCTGGATTTAAATTCAAAATTTTCATATTTCTTCTGGGTGTATGTTTATCCTTATAGAAGCTGGTCCCCTTTTGCATCCTCTCCCGTTCTGTTCATTTTAAACTTTCACCGTAGTATATTCTGTCTCCGTGCGTCCGTGTATTGACAGAGTGAGAGCCCGTTAGCTGGTATATTCTACTACTATATTGATCCTACGTACACAGTACTCGGTCTAGTTGAGGTGGTCACTAAATTAGACCACCTTCTTTTGTCTTCCTGAAAGGTTTGAATCAAACAGCGAGTTAGTAAAAGACAAAAGTTACTCACGTTTTGCAACCTAGTTGCGAGTGCCATACTGCTATATCTGTATTTGCCATGTGCTATCTGTTAAAAATGTTGGGGCCGTTAATATAATCTGTTTGTCAGGTAATCAGGTTGGTCGTATAACTTCGTATAATCGTGTTCTTTCTTGGTCTCTCTCTTTGTGAAGGAAAGCCGCTCCGGCGCGGACGAACTCCTCCCCTCCACTCTCATCTCCTCCCTGCGTCCGCATTCCCGTCCCGGTACGTCGCGTTCACCTCGTCCTTAAGTTTTCGCCCTCCTCTTGCCGAAATTCCTTCGCCTTCGGTTCTTGGCGGCGCGCCCGTCGGTCCGCCGGCGAGGTAATGGAGCCCTGGTTTTGGCCAGATTTTTCTTTTCGCTTGTTTTGTGGGTTTATTCTTGCGCTTTCGGCTCTGTCTGCCGCATTGGGGCGTTTTAAGTTGTTCTTGGGGGCGGCGATGATTCATCGCTATAACACTGCCGAGAATGGCATTAAGCAATTCTGTACGGGGTTTACTCCACACAAGTGACACAACACATCGACATCGAACTGGTTCTTGGCGCCTGCTCCCTGGGCCGTCGTAGCCAGGCGATACGTCGAGGTTTTAGGAGTTGGTTTCCTCCCACGAAACGAACGAAATCCGTGGCGGATGCGAAGGGTGAATCCACGGATGAAGAGAGACAACAGACAACTTAGTCTGATTTCTTTCTGTATTTCTTCTAATATTGTTAGCCGTTCGAGTGTTGGTTTATGTGGACAGAACAGAATAGAACGGCCTAGGACACCTAAGCCACTAATATTTCTTGATGTCGTTGTCAATAAGATTTTCCTGGATTTAAATTCAAAATTTTCATATTTCTTCTGGGTGTATGTTTATCCTTATAGAAGCTGGTCCCCTTTTGCATCTTCTCCCGTTCTGTTCATTTTAAACTTTTGCCGTAGTATATTCTGTCTCCCTGTGTCCGTGTGTCTTATTTTATAAAATTATACAAATGATATTTATTTATTTATAAGTTGTTTTATTGTTAACTATACATCGTGACATATTTGTTTTAATATTTTTAAAATCTTTTTAAATAAGACGAAGAGTCAAACGTGATGCCTAAAAGTAAAAAACGTCAATTATTTTAGGACAGAGGGTCAATTATTCTGAGAGAAAGGGAGCATATTGATCCTACGTATACAATCATTCGGTTTAGTTGAGGTGGTCACTAAATTATGCCACCTTCTTTTGTCTTCCTGAAAGGTTTGAATCAAACAGCGAGCTAGTAAAAGACAAAAGTTACTCACGGTTTGCAACCTAGTTGCGAGTGCCATACTGCTATATCTGTATTTGCCATGTGCTATCTGTTAAAAATGTTGGGGCCGTTAATATAATCTGTGTGTCAGGTAATCAGGTTTGGAGCAGAGATGGGTATCTTTGGTGGAACACCTCCTCCGATCTGTTCTTCCCGGCACTGTGCAGAATGGGCCCGAATATACCTGAAGTACTGCTTGTGCAGCCCGAAGGACGGTGTGGCTCTGACGCTTGGGCTGCTCAGTGTCATCAGCTGGGGCGTCGCTGAGGTGCCACAGATTATAACAAATTACAAACAAAAATCAACAGAAGGGCTCTCTATTGCCTTCCTAATGACCTGGATAATAGGGTATGCCGTAGCACATTTCTTCTGCTCCTTGGGACGATGCGATTAGTATTTTGTACTAGCATACTGATCTTATGTTCGACACCATGTTTAATTTTCTGTGTTCTTCTATTATTATGCAGGGATTTGTTTAATCTCGTTGGCTGCTTCCTGGAACCTGCTACTGTAAGATCCATCACTTTTATTTACTTTTGTGTGTCATCTTCAAGAGTAACTTGACATGTTGAGATTATAGGACATTAAAACGGCTGCCTCTTGTTCTTTGTTCTCTGATTGCACACCAACTTCTCATTATAGGACATCAAGACTGTAATGAGGTGTCATTATTCCTAAAACCTGAATATGAAAATCAACACACATAATTTCCGCCAGCCTGCACTATTCGATGAAGTTTGAACCAGCATTATTCAGTTGTACGGTACATTTGCAGCATTATTAAGCCAATTCTGGTTCTGACAGTACGAGTTCTGAATACATCCACCGTATGCTTTATGATGATCTGACATCACACTCTCTATCTCTGATGGTGCTTGCTCTATTATGCATTTATATCTTTTCCAATATTGACGTTGTTAAATTTGTCCATTGAATTTCATAAGAACTTCCTGTTTTGAAGGATGTATCAAAATTAATATTTTTTTTTTCATTTTGTTATATTGCAGCTGCCGACACAGTTTTACATGGCGTTGGTAAGGCATAAACCAACTTTCTAGACTTATGTTATTTGATTCCTATAACAAATGATTGAACACAGCATTTGCAATGCAGCTATATACCATCACAACCGTGGTTCTCACTGGGCAGACGATATACTATAGCCACATCTACCACCGCCTTAAAGCAAAGAGATCTATGGTGACTAGTAAGGTGATTATTTCAATGTTTTGAAGATAATCCTGTTTGCGTCCCCTTGTGCATGAACAGTTTTTGCTAAATATTGGGATTGGGAAACTGACAATTGTGGCACATGTACCTTATATGCCTTATACATTCATAAATTGTCTACCCCATATCTTAGTAGTTTAGTGTTTTTTATGCGAAGTCTTCTTCTTAGACTATATCCTTGATATGACATGCGATGAATTATTCGATTTTGGGACAGATTCACTTAATTCTGTAATGGACCTTTTTTTAACTCCTGTCTTCTAACGGTTTTCAGCTTCACAAGCATCAGCGTGGGGATGCTTCACTGCGCGAAAAGCTTTTGGGTGCCAAGGATGGTGGGGCATCCAGAAACAACCAGTCAGATGCTACAGTGTCTATTCCAAGCTCACCTATTCCTGTTAATGCCAAACTTGTCGAGCAAGACTATGATTCAAGCAGCCCCAGCACGGACTACTACTATGTGTATTATTCTCGAGCTACTTAAATTTTATTCCCTATATTTCTTTCCTTAAGAATGCAAGATATTGTCATCAGCCTGTGTGGACAGATTGTTAGTATCATTTCTTTCTTCATTTGTATTGTATTGATAGGCTAATGAAGTATGCTCTTAACGATATTATTGCTGGATGGTGTTGTTTTTCCATAATTTGCCAGCTAAGAAAGATGCAAGTTCAGGAGAATTTAACTTTGTAGTTAATTTTACAGGTCAGCAAGATCTTTATCAAGGAGTCCAGTGCCGATTGGTGGTACATGGTTGGGCAAAAATCGCCAGTCATCAAGAACTCCTCCACATAGGAATGACCAAAGGGAATGTTTAAGTGGTGAGATCGCTCCAGCACAACCCGCGCCATCTACAAAAAATGTGCTCTCAGTGGTAAGTTAACGTGCAATTCATTTGTTACTTTAATTTCTAAAATTGTAGCTGCACTTTATTATTATTTTTTAATTCAGGTACCATGGATGAGTCTTCTGTTGGCGATGTGTATCTTGCATTTTTTGGTTGGAAACATACATACGGAGGTGCCAAGTGGAACTGTCATACCAGTTGGAAGAAGACGTTTACTATTTACGGTAAGCTGATAGTTACTTTTGAGCTCCAGATTACGTGCACAGAATCTGGTTTCCACAGTAATTTGCATGAGCTAAATTAACTGGTTTAATGTTTTCTAGTTTCACTTGTGATGAGCACACCTAATTAATTATCTTCTTGCATCACAGGATGATCTTGGACATTCATCGCTCAGCCACAGCGGTGGAAGTGGAATCGGGAGCTTTCTTGGTTGGGCAATGGCAATAATTTACATGGGAGGACGGCTTCCTCAGATTTTCTTAAATGTGAGTTTCCAAAAATCGAACATGCACTTTTCCTATTGCGGTAGCTTATAGAATACAATTTTTGATTCTACATTACCGGGACGATTATGCCATACAGTCACAATAGCAATTACTTCAATACATTTTTGTGGTATGAGTGGTGGAAGGTGGAAAGTGTACATACCAGGAAATCTTGTTCATTCATTGACTCATCTACCCACTGTACATCTGCCTAATGAAATGTTCTTTTGTGTTACTAATATACACCTGTTCTAGTTAAACTCAGAAATTTTCTCCATGAATAATAGCAGAATGCTTCATAGTATGTTCTGATATTTCTTTGCTCCCCCTGCAGATGCAAAGAGGCCACGCTGAGGCAAGTTACTTCATCTCCGTAGATATTGTCCAACCAATTTGTTACTGCTGGAGACACCTTACACCTCCACCTTTTCCAACTCTGTTTGTATTTTGCATTGATGTTTATCTTTTATTACAAATGTCTAATCTGACTTATAATTTTATACACAGGGACTAAATCCATTGATGTTTACCTTTGCTTTAGTGGGAAATTCGACATATGTAGGAAGGTAACTTATGCACCCAACTTTCTTAGTGTTCCTTTTTTTCTTCTTTTTTTTTCTTTTTTTTTTTGCTGTTCAATAGCATTTGCTATCACAACAAGTTTCAGGGTGGAGATTCTTCCACATTAATTTAGTTCCATATGTTATAATAAGCTGCAAATCGTTTGAAGTATTTTCGTGAGATGTTGGCTTTCTTCCTGTGGTACAGCCTCCCAAATTATCTACTCTGTGTTGTGATCTTAGAAACCAAGAAGCACATTTTACTTTTCTCACACTCCTTCACGTCCAGTCCTGTAAACCAAGAAGCTGTTCTCACTTTCTTTCTTTTCCATTGCAGTATACTTGTTAATAGCTTGGAGTGGTCAAAACTCAGACCAAATCTACCATGGCTTGTAGATGCTGGAGGATGTGTTTTGCTAGACTTTTGTGTATCCTTTGCAACATTTCTACTTTGAGCATAATCAGTTTTTGCTTTCTAAACTTAGTAATATAACACATTTTTTAGAAGGATGCAACATACAGAAAATGACTAGCCCACTGGTGAGCAACGATAACTAATCCTTTGTACTTGAAAAAAAAAGAGATTAGTTCTACATGAATTGATCCAATACATATGTTGGTATTTGTTCATATACAAAGCTCGTGTCCTTCAGCATAAAATATTTTCAATAATTTTACCGTAGGAAGGTATTCCTTAACCATCTTACACAGATCATTCTTCAGTTTCTTTATTTTCATTATCGGAAGCAAAGTGAGCCTGCGGATGAGCATGACAATGCGGATAAAGCTTAACTGACAGCAAGATAGATTCTTTTTCTTCTTCAGTACAAAAGGTTGGTTTCTTTTCTAATGAACCTTTGTTACGATGCAGTTCTTATTTTCTGTTTATCCTTCCAGCTAACTTGGACTCCAAGGACTAGCCTGAAATTGAACTTGTACAGACTGAATTGAACTTTTGCAGAACTAGTACGATGTCAAACTAATTGCGGAGACATAATACTATGCATATTCGGCAACTCATTCTATTGCATCTTCTGTATTGTCAGACCTGAAGATACCTCCTACACTGGAGGCCCTGCGTCTCTGACATGCTAGTTGCGCATTCATTGTTACGCTGGACGACTTTTCACCCGGAACGGCTCTGGAACGCTAATCCATATGCTATTACATGGAGGGTGACGCGCGACGCCGTATAGGAATGTTTCTACCAATTATTCTGTAGTATCAGAATGTCTGGATATATCGTATATCATCTTGTTTCTTTGCTCTGAAAGCTTGCACAAGCAATGTACATTCGAGCCTGTAACTTCGGATAAAGTGTGTTGATTCCATTTGAACTTTCAAACAATTTGACTCAGTTCCTTTCGACCTGTTACATAGGGAACTTTTTGGCTCCTGCTGAACAGCCTGAACTATGTTCTGTTCATGGACATCGATGTTTCCTTGCTCTCTAGTTTCATTCAGACTTTCAGTAGAAGTGAAACCTTTAGCCTGTAACAACGTAGGATAAAGTGTGTTGATTCCAGTTGAACTTTCGAGCAATTTGACTCGGTTCCTTTTTTACCTGTTACAGAGGAACCTTTTGGCCCCTGCTGAACTATATTCTGTTCATGGACATCGATGTTTCCTTGCTCTCCAGTTTCAGACTTTCAGTACAAGGGAAACTTTTCGGTGGTAGGCGAAGGCCACAGGGGAGCACCTATCTGTACCTCGCGCTACGCGAGGTCGCGGTGTAGCGCGGCCCACGACGACCCATCGCCGGCTTCGTCTTCCTCGACAGCTTCCAACCGTCGCCGCCGCCGCCGCCTCCCGGTTGTTTCGGTGCCTGGAAGAATTGTTTCGGCGGTCGGACCGGTTGTTCCGG
>LAPY01000067.1:315217-327547 GCA_000970635.1 Eragrostis tef
CGGGGCCCCGCGGGTCCCCGCCTTCGCGTCGCTCTCTGTCGGCGAGGGCGGGGAGGCTGTCAAGGTGGTCTTGGAGGAGGAGGTGGTCGTCGTGGAGGGGAACGCGAAGGAGGTGAGGGCGGAGAAGGCGAAGGAGCGCAGGCTGCCCCCCGCCGCGCAGCTGGTGCGGCACCCGCTGGCGCTGCTCGCGCTGGTGCCCAACAGCGTCGCGCTCTTCGCCGCCGGCGCGGCCGCGGGGGCCGCCGCCAAGACGGTCACCGCGCCGCTAGACCGCGTCAAGCTTCTCATGCAGGTACGCCGCGCGTGGCTCTTCCTTTATGTAATTTATGGTTGCTGCTACTGCTAATGGAGCAGCTGTGATGTTGCCTTCATTTTGATGTTGTGTTCGTCTGTTTAGACGCACAGTGTAAGGGTGGCAGGAGAGAGCGCCAAGAAGGGTGTTGGGTTCCTTGAGGTAACGATGCAATCAGTTCGTTTCTCTTCCTCAATTTTGGTAATGTTGATACAGTGGGTGCGATGAACCCTTCTTAAAAACAGAAATAAGAAAACGGTGCTACGAGCCTTTATAATTCAGCAATGCAGCTCCCCGTTTACAGTTGTGCACAAAAAAAAATTAATGCATGGAGCTTCGCATGATATTTAGTTCCACACTTCAAGCTGTAGTTAAGAAACACGCTGTATGAAAACGAAATCCAATGCTTAGATTTGATAAAAGCCAGTGTTGAAAAACAAAACTGATATAGAAGTTGAAAAGGAGTTATGGCCGAATCTGTTGTGAAAAACTTCAGATAAAAAGGTTGTAGTAAGACGTCAAATTTGGGTGTTTCGACATCGTTAAGATATGAGTATGTTGCTATATTAAGGAATAACGTGCATCGCTCCTCCATATTTTCCTATTTCCGTTTGGTGGATTTTTATGGTCAGGTCCTCGGATGAATCTCTCATGAGTCCCAGCAATAGTTCTAATAACCATATTTAAAATAGGTATCAGCGCTAAATCCTCTGTTGAACACCTCTATGCATGGCTCAAGTGGCCTGACGCTGAAGATCACATTCAACAATTCCTAACTAATATTGTGTATTGCTTTCATTCATGTATAGTTTCCATAACGCCTTTGATGCTATATAGTTATCTGAACAGTTTCAAAGAAGCTATCCTGGTTCTCTCTAATGTTGAATTGACACTACATGTTAAGTAATTATATTTGGAATCAACGCTATATTCTAATCAGATCCTAATTACTGAGACGAGCGTCGCATGACGTGTGTTTAGTCCCGTTTCTCCTCTTCTTTGATGGATGCTTCATACTTGAGATTTCTGTATTATAACTTAAGGAGAGGTGAAATAGCTATACCTTGGGCCTTTTTGAGAGAGCTCCACTCCAGGATTTCAGTTTGTAGGTTAAAATGAATTGATAACAAAATGGCTCACCCAACACCTCTGCCAAACAGACCCTTGATCTTTTTTTTTTCTTTTCCCATAGACGGTACTTGGAGTGACATCAATAATTAATAGCGTATCTTATACATCTGCACTCTTGCAGGCTATTGCAGACGTAGGAAAGAAGGATGGTCTTAAGGGTTACTGGAAAGGAAACCTTCCACAGGTTCTTGATATTCCCCGTCATGCATATTGTGACTCATGCATGGTTTATTTTGTATTTATGAGCTGAATTTGGTTGTTCTGCATATTACTGCTCCAGGTTATTCGAATTATTCCTTACAGCGCGGTGCAGCTTTTCTCGTATGAGGTTTACAAGGTCATAGTTACAGCTTATTATACTTAAATACAATAAGCTCTTGCATTAATGAGTTACACATTTTCTCATACAATAAGCTCTTGCATTCAGAAAATTTTCCGGACAAAGGACGGGGAGCTTACCGTGTTTGGGAGACTTGCAGCTGGTGCTTGCGCGGGCATGACATCTACACTTGTAATTTATTTATTCGCTTACTTCCTAGCAAATATATTTGCATTTATTGTTTGGATAGACATGGGACAATTGATTTGTGCTTTGGTCTTTTGTTCATTAACAGACATTTCATCAGAAATGTGCATAACGGCTAGCATGTTCTGAACTATCTACTTGGCAATATTTGACAGGTAACTTACCCACTTGATGTTCTCCGGCTCAGGCTAGCAGTTCAGTCTGGTCACGGCACTATGTCTCAGGTACTAACTTCTGTTAGTGTAAAATTCTGTTTTTGAAATTAGTGTAACCCGATGACTTTGTAGGTTGCTCTTAACATGCTGAGAGAAGAAGGATTGTCCTCATTCTATAGAGGCCTGGGTCCATCTCTTATTGCAATTGCACCTTACATTGCCGTGAACTTCTGTGTTTTTGACTTGTGAGATTTCCTGCACTACAGCATATTGAGACACCACATCTGCTTTTAAATTCAAATACTCGCCTCACACTTTTTCATTATATTCTTTTTGGTGTACAAGAATGAAGAAATCTGTACCTGAGAAGTACAAGAATAGAACAGAAACATCTCTAGCAACGGCTCTTCTCTCAGCAACATTTGCAACTCTGATGTGCTATCCCCTGGACACTGTTAGAAGACAGATGCAGATGAAAGGCACACCATACAATACAATTTTTGATGCGGTTCCAGGTACTTTTCCTAGCATTGCATAGGCAGATGGATAAGACGAAGCATTCACTTGATTTCACAATGTTAGCTATGCTATTTGTTTTCTGCGTGCTTACATTCTGCTTGATCTTATAGGCTAAAATGCTAAAATAAAACACATGTTTAAGTCTGTTTAATTGCTAAATGCAGGCATTGTGGAGCGTGATGGTCTAGTTGGACTATACAGAGGTTTTGTGCCAAATGCATTGAAAAATCTACCAAACAGCAGGTACCATTTTGTTCATCATGGTGACAAAGTATTTGTTTTAATTATGGCAACACTGATAGCTGTTGGCATCCTTACCAATGCATGGAAATACTCATTGCTCACAGTTTTTTTTTAATATCATGCAGCATTAAACTGACTGCTTTTGATACCGTGAAGACACTGATATCTACTGGGCAGAAGGAGCTGGAAAAATTAATACAAGAAAACCAGAGAAAACGAACTAGGGAATGATCCTTATTCAAGCTTCAAGGCTTGGGCAGAAAGCATGCCTCTCTCCATTACATTTGCTATATTACCTCCTTTCCTGAGGCGATATTTTAGGATTTAGATCGCTATCTTTCTGTTACATCTCATTTTGGCCCTTAGCTTGCTTTGTTTTTCTAAGGATATGCATCAATAGAGGTAGAGGAGGCACCATAAGGAAATAAGGTAGGTAGTTGGTTTCTTTAGTAGCAGCTCAGCTTTAGGTACGGTCAGTAGGAGCATTCATCAACAGATCTTATTTATTTGAATAGAAGGTAGTGTAGTAATATGACCTCGTAAGTTGAAAAACTGCTAGTGTACTTCATAGAGAGAAGAATGCAATAGCACTGAACATCCTGGCTGCTGCCCGCTAGCAGGTTCACCTTGTCAGCATCTTTGTTCTACTACTGACTCGGGTGACTGCTATCGTCTTAATATTGTACATCCCAGACCAAAGGTTTTGTATATTTGCTATCAGACAATTTATTCAGTTCGGTGTTTGGTCAGCAAGACCTTGTGAACCATCTATTCGTCATCACTGGCATGTTCTAGAGAATTGGATTATGGAATGAAGAATGGTTATAGCGAGGCCTATCTTTTTTATTTGTACATTTTTATTAGAAATGAAGTGGAAATGTTGTCAGAGAAACTGTCCTGTTCTTTCATGCCTTCGATAAGATTTTTTTTGCAAGCAATGATGTGTGATGTGCAATGATGTATCATATGCATGTGGCGGTGAAATTGAATACCATCGGAGTTCACGGTGCACATCGCTTGAGTTGGTTCTCAGCTGTGGTGGACTCGTGGTACTTTACATGTCTGTAACTCTGTTGTCCTTCGCTAACATGGTATACGGTAGGTGCCTTTTTTTTGAATCTATAATCATACAGATTCGCCATTTTATACTGAGAATTCGATGTTCTACAGCCAAGTGTGGTTGCAGTAAATGGTTGATTTCAGCACCAAACAGTAGGGAGTACCTGCCTGTTCTTCAAGCTCAACGGAAACGGTAGCGTCAAAAGATCGATGGATTCTGCCTACGGGTTTGTCGAAATTCTAATTGCAGCATGCACTCTTTTTTTTCACTCGTTTCAATTTTCTTTTGACATGATTTGTAACTTCTCGAAAAACATACACTAACTTTACCATCCTTTTTGGTTTTGTTTTGCGCGCGCGTCTGCACGTGTAAATATTCATATCAAACGACTTTCTTTTTGTGAAAAAGGTTCGCGAAGCGTCGGTTGCACGTTGGAGCTTCAAACGAGGAGTGCTACGCCCACCGCCCCTGCACCCATCTCACGTGCACCTTTCTCTACCCAAACATAGACACCTCCGCAAGCTCACGAAGACCGGGTCCAGGTACCTTCCCAACCACCTTGTCTTCGGCGTCCTCTTGAAGCCCGGAGGCGCCCCCCGCATCAACCACTCGTCTCTTTTTCTTCGCCCCGAAGCCGAGGAGGAGAGGAGAGCAGTCAGACCCCGCGCGCCGAAGATCTCCACGAAGGTTGGTGCGCCGAGATCTCCTTCTCCCTTCCCACCGTTGATCTCTTTGCAATTTCCGTTGGTAGGAGGTAATGCGGAGTTCGTGTCGCGATCATTGTTCAGATCTGCATTAGAGTGGAGGCGCAGATCTGTGTTCGGCTTGCGCCATTTGCGAGAATGTAGTATGATGCGTTGATGCGGCCGTTTGCTCCAGTCTTGGTTCCCGCCATTGGCCACCGGATCTCTGCATGGCTCTTCCGTGTGCTCTTATAGGCTGTTGTTTTCGAGTTTCATCGTTCGGTTTGATCCGGTGTTATTTCTCGCGGCTGTCGTGTGGATCTGCCGCGCGGTGTAGGTTTATGAGTTATGTCGACCTGGCGCGGTATACAATTGCTGTTGAACGTCTGTTCGGTCTTCGGTGATCTGTTCTTACAACTAGCTGAGGCGATCGCATTGCTCGGGATCTGTTCCATATAGACAGTTACATCAATTATTATTTGCATCCGCTCTAATGAAATTGAATGGCATTTCTCCGCACGCAACCCATTTGGTTGGGAGCAAAATGCTTTGATCTCGCATCAGTCTACACTTCCGGTGGCTATTATTCATTCTGTCTCATGTTGGTTATGCTTGACACAGCCGGCAACATGGGGCTCACCTTCACGAAGCTATTCAGCCGCCTCTTCTCCAAAAAGGAGATGAGGATCCTCATGGTCGGTCTCGATGCGGCTGGTAAGACCACCATCCTCTACAAGCTCAAGCTCGGAGAGATCGTCACCACCATCCCCACAATCGGTGAGAGCTCAATCTCTAACTTTTGATTTACATGGAGCGTTACTGTTTATCTTGAGAACACATCTGCCTAGTTACTCCCTCCATCCGTTTTTATATGGCGTTGGTTAGTTAAAATTTGAAATAACCAACGTCATATATAAAAAAACGGAGGTAGTATATTTTTATAGGCTATGACGAGAATAAAAATAATGATTGGCAGGTTGGATCTATTTTTGGCAATATAACTGGGTCTCTTTGTTCCTTTTATTTATTTTGAAAAAAAGGGCCGTGACATCTGGAAATACCGTCTGTGACGCCCCCTTGGAAATAAATAATTTAATGTGTCCTGGAGCTGGACAATGCAATACAGCAGTAAAATGATATATGAGTGAAGTGCATGGCCGGTCCCTAAACTTGTCCCGCTGTGTCACTTGGGTCCCTGTACTTTTAAAATACAGACTAATGGTACCTAAACTTATCCTGTTGTGTCACTTTGGTCCATGTACTTTCGAAAGGAGACTAAAGGTTCCTAAACTTGTCCTACCAATGTCATTTTGGTCCCTAAACTTACTCAACTTACTCTAAGTGCTGACATGGCAAACCAACGAAGATCCGACAAGGAAATGAGGACCTTGGCCAAACCTTTGCCTCCTCCTTCATTTCAGCCAACCACAATATCGTCAAATTTATCATCAATTTTTGCTATTATTGCGAGAAGAAGTCCAATTATATTGAAAGTCCCTCTTTTGGCTATCCCTAACATCAACAAACACCATGTCTAGCCCTATCATCGCAAGGTTAAGCTCACATGTCACTCTTTTCTGTTACAGATTTGGCCCTTACCTTGCTTTATTTTCCTAAGGATATGCATTGATAGAGGTAGAGGAGGCACAATAAGGAAATAAGGCAGTTAGTTGGCTTCTTTAGTAGCAGATCAGCTTTAGCTAGCGTCAGTAGGAGCATTCAACCAACAGATCTTAGTTTTTTCTTTCTTTTTTTGATCTTCAACAGATCTTAGTTATTTGAATAGAAGATAGTGTAGTATTATGACCTCATAAGGTTTTCAAAAACTGCTAGTGTACATCATAGAGAGAAGAATGCAATAGCATGGAACATCCTTTCTGCTGCCCACTAGCAGGTTCACCTTGTCAGCATCTTTGTTCTACTGGGCTGACTCGGGTGACTGCTATCTGTCTTAATATTGTACATCCCAGACCAAAGGTTTTTGTATTTGCTTTCAGACAATTTATTCAGTTTGGTGTTTGTTCAGCATGACCTTGTGAACCATCTATTCGTCATCATTGGCATGTTCGACTGTTCTGGAGGATTGGATGATGGAATGAACAATGGGGATACCGCTTAGGGAGAGACCAGAACAGCATGTATCTGTTATGGTTATAGCGAGATCTGTCTTTTTTATTTGTACATTTTTATTAGAAATGAAGTGGAAATGTTGTCAGAGAAACTGTCCTGTTCTTTCATGCCTTGGTATGATTTTGTTGCAAGCAATGATCTGTGATAGGTAATGATGTACCATATGCATGTGGCGGTGAAATTGAATACCATCGGAGTTCACGTTATGGTGCACATCGCTTGAGTTGGTTCTCAGCTGTTACTGCTGTCCGTCGCTAACATGGTATGGAGTACGTATTGGGTAGTCTTTTTTGTGAAATTTATAATCATATGGATTCGCCATTTTATACAGAGAATTCGATATCCTAAAGCCAAGTGTGATTGCAGTAAATGGTTGATTTCAGCACCAAACTGTAGAGAGTACCTGCCTGTTCTTCAAGCTCAACAGAAGAGGTAGTGTCAAAAGATTCGATTAATGAAATTCTGATTGCAGCATGTGCACTTTTTTTCCCTCTTGTTTCAATTTTCTTTTGTAATATGACATGTAAATTTTCGAAAAGCATCCTTTTTGGCTTTGTTTTGCGCGCGTCTGCACGTGTAAATATTCATATCAAACGACTTTCTTTTGTGAAAAAGGTTCGCGAAACGTCGGTTGCACGTTGGAGCTTCAAACCGCCCTGCACCCATCTCACGTGCACCTTTCTCTACCGAAACACGGACACCTCCGCAAGCTCACGAAGACCGGGTCCAGGCACCTTCCCAACCACCTTGCCTTCGGCGTCCTCTTGAAGCCCGGAGGCGCCCCCCGCAGCAACCACTCGTCTCTTTTTCTTCGCCCCGAAGCCGAGGAGGAGAGGAGAGCAGTCAGACCCCGCGCGCCCGAGATCTCCACGAAGGTTGGTGCGCCGAGATCTCTTTTTCTCTTCCCTCCCTTGATCTCTTTGCAATCCCCGTTGGTAGGAGGTAATGCGCAGTTCGTGCCGCGATCATTGTTCAGATCTGTGTCGGCTTGCGCCATTTGCGAGAATGTAGTGTGGTGCGTTGATGCCGCCGTTTGTTCCTGTCCCGCCATTGGTCACCGGATCTCTGCATGGCTTTTCCGTGTGCTCTTATAGCCTGTTGTTTTCGAATTTCATCGTTCGGTTTGATTCGGTGTTATTTCTCGTGGCTGTCGTGTGGATCTGCTGCGCGGCATAGGTTTATGAGTTATGTCGACCTGGCGCGCTATACAATTGCAGGTGATCGTCTGTTGGGTGATCTGTTCTTACAACTAGCTGAGGCGATCGCATTGCTCGCGATCTGTTCCATATAGTTACATTAATTATTATTTGCATCCGCCCAAATGAAATTGAATGGCATTGCTTTGCATGCAAGATGCAACCCATTTAGTTTAGAGCAAAATGCTTTGATCTGGCATCAGTCTACGCTTACGGTGGCTATCATTCCTTCTGTCTCATGTTGGTTATACTTGACGCAGCCGCGGCAACATGGGGCTCACCTTCACGAAGCTATTCAGCCGCCTCTTCTCCAAAAAGGAGATGAGAATCCTCATGGTCGGTCTCGACGCGGCTGGTAAGACCACCATTCTCTACAAGCTCAAGCTCGGAGAGATCGTCACCACCATCCCCACAATCGGTGAGAGCCCAATCTCTTCCTTTTTGATTCATACATGGAGCGTTACAGTATATCTTGAGAACACATCTACGTAGTTACATGTTTATAGGCCACGATGAGAATAAAATAATGATTGGTAGGTTGGATCTATTTTCGGCAATATAACCGGGTCTCATTGTCCCTTTTTATATTTTGAACAAAGGGCCATGACATCTGGAAATACTGTCTGTGACTCCCCCTGGAAATAAATAATTTAATGTGTCCTGGAGCTGGACAATGCAATACAGCAGTAAAATGATATATGAGTGAAGTGCATGGCCGGTCCCTAAACTTGTCCCGCTGTGTCACTTGGGTCCCTGTACTTTTAAAATACAGACTAATGGTACCTAAACTTATCCTGTTGTGTCACTTTGGTCCATGTACTTTCGAAAGGAGACTAAAGGTTCCTAAACTTGTCCTACCAATGTCATTTTGGTCCCTAAACTTACTCAACTTACTCTAAGCGCTGACATGGCAAACCAACGAAGATCCGACAAGGAAATGAGGACCTTGGCCAAACCTTTGCCTCCTCCTTCATTTCAGCCAACCACAATATCGTCAAATTTATCATCAATTTTTGCTATTATTGCGAGAAGAAGTCCAATTATATTGAAAGTCCCTCTTTTGGCTATCCCTAACATCAACAAACACCATGTCTAGCCCTATCATCGCAAGGTTAAGCTCACATGTCACTCTCGCCTCGTTTCCATGTCATTTTCTTCATGCACGACGATGTCGGAGTTGCACGGTTGTCACGTCATGCCGCTACATGGAGCATGCTCGGCAGGAAGCTGGCTGTGAGCTTCTAGAACGCACTCTCCAAGCTAATCTAATTTAAAGTGTGAGTTTACCTTGTCAAGACATGCTTTTATTTAGTACAAGACTTATGACATTGCCATGCCAATGTCCGTAGAGATTCGAAACCCGATTGGACTAAAGTGACACAACAGTAGAGGTTCAAGACCTGATTGGACAAAAATGGCACAGTGGGACAAGTTTAGGGACTATTAGACTGCATTTCCAAAGTACATGGACCAAAGTGACACTATATGACAAGTTTAGGGACCGTTAGTCTGCATTTTAAAAGTACGGGGACCCAAGTGACACAACGAGACAAGTTTAGGGACCGGCCATGCACTTCACTCATGATATATATAGTAGCTTGCTCCTATTCTTTGGCCGATCCTTGCTGTTTCCTTAACACCTACCATACGCTACACTACTTGATAGTCGTTTGTCCGATGTTCGGGCCACCGTTGCCAAGCTTTGTCCTTCTTTTCTTTCTATTGCTGCATGCTCTTAGCTCACAATTGTGGTTTGATGATTGTTTACACCATAGTGCTATATTCAACTATTCATCTTATGCATTGGTGCAACCCTTGAGTGTTGAAAAACAAACAATACTGAAACACCTTATTCCTCTATCCATTCTTTGTTTCTTTGGATTGACTTGTTGTTGGAAAGATGATAAGATGCATGAGTATTTTCTGTAATACTTGTAAGGAGAGTAGCTAACACAAGTTTTATGTCTTTTTTGGTGACGCGAAGGTTTCAATGTGGAGACTGTTGAGTACAAGAACATTAGCTTCACTGTCTGGGATGTCGGGGGTCAGGACAAGGTACACGCTTTAACAGAACTCACTGCAGTAGTTGTTATTCCCGTGCTATCTAAGAAAGATTGTTAAAATGGTTTGACATGCTTTTAACTCACATAACATTCTATTGTTTACACTACAGATCAGGCCATTGTGGAGGCACTATTTCCAGAACACTCAAGGACTTATCTTTGTTGTTGATAGTAATGACAGAGATCGTGTTGTTGAGGCCAGGGATGAGCTCCACAGAATGCTGAATGAGGTAAATTCTATGTAAACGACTGTGCTTATGTTTCCCTTTTTGTATCTGTTGAATGGCAAGTCATGTGTGGCCATCTCCAATCTATTGTTGGCATTTTGTGATGTTTCGATTGTCCTAAGTGTTTAGAGCTAAAGAGGGTCATCAAAACCATCTAACATGACTAGTTACACAAGCAGTATTTATGGAGCCAACAAATACGCTCCTGTTTTTATTCTTTAGAACTATGGTATTGCCTGTGCAACGCATATAAAATATTTTCTTTATTGTTAAATGACTTTGTATGCTGTAACGGTTAAGATCCATGGACCAGGAATATTCTATTAGGTTCTTATGTTTCACTTGGACCATGCTGCTCTTATATGACAATCGTTTAGAATAATTGCCTTATTGGGATAAGTTTTGAGTGTTCGTCCATATGGCATTGCAGGATGAGTTGAGGGATGCTGTCTTGCTGGTTTTTGCTAACAAGCAAGATCTGCCCAATGCAATGAATGCTGCCGAGATCACTGATAAGCTTGGTCTCCATTCCCTGCGCCAACGCCACTGGTAAAGATAGTATTCACACTTTGGTCACTTGTCAGTGTAGACCGCCCACTTTCCCTGTCAAAGCTTTTTCTTGTCAGAAGAAATGTAATTGGTTTTCAGTTTCAGTGTTCCGTCTTTATTTTCTTCATTAAAACAATCATATTATTCTTATTTTTTCAAATCATCTATGCATTAAATGATCAATGGACTTGCCTTACCTGTTGTACTTTCCTGTCACTTGTAGGTATATCCAGAGCACTTGTGCCACAACAGGAGAGGGTTTGTACGAGGGTCTTGACTGGCTCTCGAACAACATTGCAAACAAGGTACCTTATTCTTCCATGTGCAGTTGCAACGTTTCTTTTGGCAAAAGCCATTGTAGTTCTAACCAGCAATTCTCAGGCTCTTGAAGCAAACAATACATATGTATACTTGCATAAGTGCTGTCATATTGTCAGTTGACATTTTCTTTCTCTCAAATCTCAATGAATGCAGGCTTGATTGGACTTGACTACGGTTTCATGGAGTACATGACGGTTGCATTTTCAACAGATACGGATCCATGGGTCTTTTTGACCACCAGTCTTGATTATATTTCCATTGGGATGCTTGTTGTGTATTTGTGTTTCTTTGCTAGGCTTTTGTGAGAGCTGGATTGTTGCGTACTTACTATCTGAAAACATATTGAAATATCATGACTCTGTAATTGGCCATCTTTAGATCATTTACCCTGAGTAATGCAGTTTATTTCAAAGTGTCGATAGTATCCATGAAAAGCCGTGCATCAGATTTTCTTGTGTTCTAATCTGGATGGACGTGGTGTTAGTAATCGCACTGGTCACACGTTACAATTTTGTATCACCTGCCATATAATATCTTCAGGCTTGTGAAAAAGATTTTACCGATTTATGAGTTTAAATCTACGAGGTATTGAAAATGGGAGATTTTCATAATATAACGCTCCATTTGTTTGAAGGATTTGGCGCTCTAAGATATGGTGTAAGGTGTCAAATATAAATGACGTGGGATTTCTAGCACGCTTTCTTTGGTATTGTGAGTTTAAATTGTTCGACACACTTTAAGCAAAGTTTGATAAGAAATGAATCTTTGATACTAGACAACATAGTTTACGAAGAATTGAATCTATGAAAGACAGAGTTAAGGGCTGAAAATTTTGATGGGCTAGATCTGATGTAACGAGTCGAGCAGGAAGTCTGACAAACTATATGGTAAATTCTGGCAATGGAATCAAACAAACCCTATTTTAAAATAGTGGGAATGTACTTGTAGAATCTACTTTCCATGTGAGTTTTGTCATTCGCAAGGAATTACAGCGCACATGGAACAAAATGCATTCAAAATCTTTTTTAAAAAAATTGCATTCAAAAAGCCATTGCGACACCAATCGGCGCAAAAAGTTTACCCGACCACATTATTGATAACGGCGCCATTTTACACATCGCGCTAGACGCGCAGCTCTCTCGCTTGCCGCTCGATGCGGCGCAGGCGCTCCACCTCCCTACCGAGCATGCCACAGCGCATCATGCTGGAAACCGTCCGCCACAGCAGCCGGAGCT
>LAPY01000067.1:335277-346966 GCA_000970635.1 Eragrostis tef
GCCCCCCCGCCGCGCCCCGGAGCCGAGTAGGAGCAGGAGATGGCGATGCGCGACGGGGAGTGGCAGGAAACGGCGGAAGCCATGGTTGCTGTGGTGTCACTGGTGTGGTCTAGAGAATCGCGTTCCTTCCCGGTGTGCCGGATCGGCTTGGGGTGCGAGGCCTTTTTGTAGTGTACAGTAGCAAGCTTCGTGCTGTAGCGTGGTGCTGCTGTGGCGCTGTCAGAGCTCGCAAGGAGGGGGAGGTGGAATTTTAAATTTGAAAGCATTTTGTTTAGCACTCCGTTAGGGCTCGGTTAGCCGCTGGATGTAAAATGGACGCTTAAGTTCGCTCACGTTCTTACCATGGACGAATCAACATGTGGAACACAAACCACGAGTACCTTCCTACAGCGTCGCAAATCAGCATGTGGAACACGAACCAGGTGGGTGATCTGGATCGTAGTGGTAATTTACAAACAAAATAGATTCCGATCCGCAAAATATTATTCCAGCAACCGATTTCCGTCATGAAAAAGAATCGTGATTGCCAATCAGTCTTAACCTAACCAAAGTTCCATGGTTGCATGCTGCTTTAATTAGTGCAAGCCAAGCTTCTGAGCTTGCACATCCGTCGTTTAGCTGGGTGTGATGCGCAGCGTGCTCTAAAGAATGCATCAAGCCTACACCAATTTCACATTGTGAGCAAAATGGCGAGCATGTGTTCTCTAGAGGATGACAGCAAGCCAGCACAGGATATTATATAGCAAGCAAAACTGAATAACACATAGCTACTGCTGATAATTCAATGTTATGGTACATCATCACTGGGTATACACCTCAAAAAGTGAGCAGGCATTTGCAAAGCAAACAAGAGATGGAACGGATAAGAGCCGCGCACTTTGTTTCTCGTTGCACATGTTAGAACAAATCATTGGACAACAATACACACTTTAGGCTCTTCAAGGCGTCTTCTGCACAAGTCCTCATGTGATGGACAAGGCAAAGTCCAAGAATAGAGGTGTTCATGTTAAATAGTCTGGTGGATTCAAAACATGCCAATCAAGTAAGCACAGGGGCTAATGGAACCTCCAGCTGCCATCTCATCCAAAAGACATCGCTTCTTCGCTCTGTATCTGCTACAACATCATGACTTGTAAACACAATAAATTCCAGATGGAACTTGATTGATACTACGATTATGAGAGAATACCTCAGATCCCTCAGGATGCTTTTGGATTAGTTTCAGCATTGTCATCCATGGGCATTCCCCTGTAAAACGGTTTATCAAGACTCATTTGGGAGAGAGTGAGCGAGCAAAGGAGGGTGCAGGGGAGCTAGAGGGGTCATACAGTTCTTTTGCCTCAAGTTTAAGCTGATCAATATGATTCTGCAGTTCAGCACAGGCAGCTTCAATGGCTATATTCTTTTGACAAAGTTCTTGCCATTCTGTTGTCAGGGCATGGAGCTCTCCTCCAGTGTTTTGCTGGTCAAAAGCAGATCATTAGATTGTTGTGAAGTACAATGATCATGACCCAAAATTCAAATAGGCATTATGACAAATAGTAACCTGGTGGAATTTTCTCTCACGGTTGACAGTTTCTATTCTCTCATTGTACTCTACAGCCATCTTTTGCATCCTACAATCAAAGGTTGCCAGATGCTAATGAGACAATAAATGCATCAACGCCTTAAGCCCATGCATACTAATTACAAATGTTTAGAGTCATCGTGACAACTAATGTTGAATCATGAGTTCCTAAAAAATATCAGGTTGCTCCAATGGAGGCGCAAGCTGAGCAATCACTGACACATTACATACATCGGACCAACAAGGTTTGATGCAAAAACATTGATTTTGGTTGGCTTCCACATAGAACCCTACTGATTGCACAGTCTACAAACCAAACTATGTTTTCAAATGAAAAGTAGGGAAGATAAAGACACACACTGAAAAACTCACAGACCGAGAACTTACCGAGACAGAACTGATTCCATTTGTCTATTCTTGAGCTTCCAAACCTCAACTCCATATTTCAGCATAAGCTCAAGATTCTCTATCCTGCAACACTATCTCTCTTTCAAAACTAATAAAAGTTTGCTTAGCAATGCAACAACAGTAGTGATTACTCACTCCGATTTTTTTTACAAGGTAGAATCACCTCTCAAGTTTCAACTTTGTATACATTTATCACCGATAATAATAATACATAAGTTTAGTGACACAAATGCAATAGTAATACAAATCTAAAGAAATCCATCCAGGCAACCACGTTTCATGTTAGGACACAGGCTTTTGCTTGCATGCAAGCCAAAATTGGGTCCTAACGTCAAACATTATTGACAAGAGGGAGTACTTACTTTCATATGGCTATTATTCTCCGGTTATCAGCCATATATATTAAACTAACGAATTGTCAAAATTCAAATTCAGAGAATAGATAAGTCAAAATGTGCATTATAAAAACGATTGGAGACAATATTTGCATAGGTCATTATGAGTTTGAGACCATGCATTTTATCAAATTAATAAACATGCAACCTACTGTGAATGTAGCATGTGACCACATTAGGGGACTCCCATCATTTCTTTATGGATGAGCAATGTCAATACCTGACCTCATCATATCAAGAATTATTATGGCAGGTTATCTATGACTTGATAACTTGAACTTTTCTTCCCATTTTGAGGGGAAGATAAATTTGCTTGAAGTTGAGATTTCAGTATGAGTTCATAATCACAATAGCTGGGTATAGACAAGCTATTGTGATTATGAACTCATACTGTGAATACATAACCCTTGATGCACTAAAGAGCAGCAATCAACCCTACCTTGTAATTTGATGCTGCAGCTGGCTCTGAGCATTCCGTAAAGCCTGCTTCCAGGCACCAACATCATTCTGCTTGTTCGGTGGAGGTGGCTCCAAACCATAGCGAGACATATCTAACATAAAAGGAGGTCTGCCAGCCCTAACTCGCTCGTACTCTTTAGCAAGAATAGGATGGTTCTGAAACAGAAGTGTTCAATAAGAACATGCAATAAAATTTACATAAAGAGCATCATACATACCTACAAGCTATTTGAAACTTGCAAGTATATTGATAAGTGTTCCGAAAAATTAAAGCACATCACAGATATCTATGGACATGATGACACTGACAAGAAAAATATACTAGCTTCACCAAGGGCCTAATTTGGTAGCAACGATCATTGGAGAGTACAGTGTATCTCTGTATACATATTATGCCTATTTAGTTCATGATTCATGTTCTGTATCAGGCAATAAAACCTTTAATCCAAGTTGAGACAGGAAAGAGATAAAAGCCTTAACATTCATCCATTAAATAATTGTAACTCGTATGTGAAGTATTTAAGGTTTGTTCTGCTTCAAAAGAGATACACCAAATTGTTTTTCACTGAATTGTATACCGTAAAAGTAGTCTAGAGAGTGAAATAACAGATCGTCAGCGCAATGAACAGATAAAGAGAAACTTCAAGCATCATCCCAAGATCAAATCAACCCAACACAAGCCAATCTCTGTCTGGGCTTGCATTTGCTATCTTAGCTTTGAGTACATATCCAGCATAGCATCAACAAACCCAAATCGTACTGGATTCTCACCTAGATTCTGAAATTTGGCAAAGTACACTAGCGAATGATACCAAAGATAAAACAACAATCTTTGAATAAGGAATCAAAGTAGCGCTAAATGTCACATGTTGTATGTCAAAAAGTCCAAAATTCAACGGCTGAACTAGAGGGGATGACACTGTTAACATTACCATGCGGTTCTAAACAAAAGTAGTGTACCTTTATTCAGCAAAGTTGCTTCCCATTCAACAACCGAACTATAAACCCTAGTTCCCATATGTTTCTTCCTAAGAACCCTAACCATGTAACGGAATTGACAGTGACAGCAACTGAAAAACTACACGCATGCTCGATCCCACAATTCCATCGCATCACGACACAATGATATGGCACCGAATCACCTAATCTCTCTAGAGTCAGTGTCTAGACACAAGGAAAGGGCTCACAAATCTCTTGCCTCGAATCCAGCGGCCGGGACGGGTGGTAGGTCGCGCAGGAAGTCGGCGGGCTTGCGTTTTCCTCGGCGCATCTCCTCCTCCACGAGGCGGTCGACCTCATGCTTCACCGCCGGGTTGCCGTAGTCGCCGTCGATGTAGGGCAGTGCGTCCACCGTCTCAGCATCCGGAGGCGCGCGCCACGGCGCCGCCGCTGGGTCGGCTGGCGGTGCCTCGAGCATGAGAACCTCCCTGGTCGCCGACGACGAGGCCATCGCGGCAGCCGCAGGCGAAGGTGAGCGAGAGAGAAGGGGTCGCGCCGCACGGAGGGAGGACAGGAGGAGGAAGAGGAAGCGGGGCCGAGCTGGACGAAGCAGCGGAACGCGTGGGCTGGTTGGCCTTTTGGGTTGAGATCTTGGTAGTCACAGATTTGGCCCATTTCTATTGAGATGCAATAACATTGTAGCCCACTGCTTAATACTTCGTTATGTGAACATTCTAAACAAACCTTACATTACACTCGAGCTTATAATAGTTGAAATAACAAAAAAAAAAACAGGCCTTTGTAGTGACTTTAATGGTTGCGTTTTCTTCTTCTTCTTTCAAATTCTAACGAATCCATTCTGTGAATGCCCACATATATACAGATCAACACATAAAACATATGAATCAATCTAATTGTGTTTCCTAGCTATTTAAACTGCATTCACGGTCAAAAAATTGGTTGGGTTTACTTCCTCAACTGTTTGAATCTCCCCAATCACTTATTACAAGTTTGAGCATGGAGTCCTGTAGACCTTTCCTTATCAATCGCACAACTGGATCAAAGGTTAACGTATGCTTAAGTTTGGCACCATTTGTTACAAACTCTTGTCAATTTTTACTAAAGTTAGGTGCTCAAATTCAGCCGGAACTTGGCAAGATAAGAGAATCTTGCAACCTTCTTTGCAAGACTTCTAGAACCTGATTACTGATCAACACTTCATTTTTAAGACGGCGTTGTAACAGAGTTCTACACAAATCCCTATACATTTTCATGAAACGTCAAGACTGCAGCGTGTCCAATCCCACTCACCCGACGCCGAGACTTCTCCCAGTCGTCCAGAAAATATCTCCGGAGGATCAGCAGTACTACCCCACCACACAGAAAGGGAGCGACGCTAGACTGACCGAACGAAAAGGACACGTGAGCGCGCATCCCTTCGCGAAGCACGAGGACCGCACGGTGGGGCCTGACCCAGGAGTGCGTAGGCCGGCCCGGGCGGGGAGCTTCTAGCAGTCGCCGCGCGGCAGCTTCGCGGCGACACCTGACGCGCCACCGGCCGGCCGCTTGGCGCACGCGCGCACGGGGGTCGTCGCAGACGCGCCGGGAAAGCCGGCGCCCGCCCCTTCTTTTCCACGAGGCCCCTGATTCCTTTCCCTCCCCACCACCGCAACCAGTCCACCGTCCAGCCCGGTCTCCACTCTCAACACCACCACCACAGTCCAACGCCCCACCTGCTCCTTCCCCTCCCTTCGCCTCGCATTCCCAACGAACGCGCGCTGCGGGATCGACGACTAGGTGCGTGACTTTCCTCCTTCCCTCCCTACGGCCGCCTCCCGCTCCGCCGCGATCGGTTCGGCACTTCTGTTCCGCCGCTCGAATTCTCCGCTGTTACCGTTTCCTCGTGTATGGTCACTTTGGTTGGATTAGGTTCGTCACGCGAGTTTCGCAGCTCGCTGGTTCCGCCTAGGTCGTGATTATTGGTTCGTATCAGATGTGAGTTGAGGCGTCGATCCGTTGCCGCTGGAATTCCGGCGGTTCTCCCGGTCGTCAGGCTCCAGGAAGATCGGAGCTCCCTACTGCCTGTTTACTGTGTTGCGTTGACTCGATCTGGAGCTGGTAGCACGCAGCGCTGCCAGATCCAGTTCTTACTTCAGGTGAGGGCGAATTCTGCGTACCCTGTATGTGCGAGCACGCTAGTACGGTAGTACGTTTTCGGCCATGTTATGATGTTGCTCAATCGTGAAGGTTGCTGCTTAAATTCTATCAGTACCAAGTGACTTACGTTGCGTGTGCTGTCTCGCCGTACCCCGTTCCGGAGGGCGGACGTTGTATGACTCGGTCCTGTCTCCTGGGGTTGTTGGGGGGGGGGGGGGGGGGGGGGGGTATCTCCCTGCCACCACAGGCTGTTTTCTTTCCGATTTGGCGGCACCAAGTTTGTGAAGCTGAAACTGGGTTAATTCTGAAGCTCCAATACAAGGCGATCCGTTTCACTGCTTTGTGAAATCTGAGCGATCCTTTGTCATGCAGGGTACCATCGTAGTGCAAACAAATAAGAAATTCAAATAGTATACCGCGGCACACAAAAATGAGAGTCGCAATCGTCATTATGTTCCTTTGTCCACTTTTTCTTTCCTTTGCGCAAATAAGCTGGTCGAAATATCGGTTCATCCTTCTCATGGTAGCATTTACGCAGGTTCTGCAGCCACATATCTAGAGGAGCTGCCTCTTTCAAGTTGCTGAAATGTCCTTTTTGTTCAAGTCAAGCAATGGTGCGACAGATGAAAAAGGCTTGAGCCTAGAACAACAACAACAGAGGGTAAGAGTGCAGTCTTGTCTGCAGATCTCCTGTGGGTTCTAATAAACTTCTGTCTTAAGGCTGAATTTTCTGCACTGTGTATTGAGCAGATAAATGAGCTACGCAAGGAGCTTGGTGACCAGTCATCAGAAGCCATTAAAGGCTTCCTGTCAGATGCCACACTATCAAGGTTTCTTCGAGCGAGAAACTGGAATGTGCAGAAAGCTAGTAAAATGCTCAAAGCAGCTGTGAAGTGGCGTTTAGCATTCCAGCCTGAAAATATTTGCTGGGTATGTTCAACCAATCCTTGTATCTGTATTCAGTTAAAAGTATATGTATTTACTGGCAGCGCATAGAGCAGTTCATTGACACACTGGTGAGAAGCAGGGATGTTTGTAGGTTGTGCTCAGACCTATAAGCTACCTGAGAGCTTAGTGTACTAGGAATTCATAGTGAGAGTTTTAGAACCATTATGCTGTCTTAGGATATTCTTTCAGTAAAAATATCTGGGATAAGTTCAGAGCTTCTAATAATTATATCGTATTTTCCAACATATTTAAGCTTTACATCCTTTCAACTTGCAGGAAGACATTTCGGAAGAAGCAGAGACTGGAAAGATATACAGGGCAGACTACAAGGATAAACTTGGAAGGACTGTTCTTGTATTGAGGCCTGGCTTAGAGGTTAGTCACTTGAGGTGGAAAGAATTTAGTTGACAACGTGAAATTCTGTTCACCATCTGAATTCAGAGTGAAACTAGTGAAGAAACAGAGTCAATTTCAGTGTTCAAATTTTGTATCTTTTTTTTTCTCACATTCCTTTGAATGGGTTACTTTAAGTTGCAACTTCTTTTTAATTTGTGTTTCTGATTTTGAAATGCTACAGAACACTACCTCAGCAACCGGGCAGATCAAGTATCTAGTTTACTCTCTGGAGAAAGCGATTATGAACCTGACCGATGATCAAGAGAAGATGGTGTGGCTGACAGACTTCCAGAGCTGGACACTGGGAAGCACACCACTTAAGGTGACCCGCGAGACAGTCAATGTCTTGCAAGACTGTTATCCTGAGAGGTTGGGGCTAGCGATCCTATACAATCCTCCGAGGATATTCGAGTCATTCTGGAGGGTGAGCACAGCCATCTTTCTTTAGTTTACTTATACACTAGCGTTATTGTTCATTATTTGCTTGCCACATTGTTGTGTTTTAATTATTAAATGATAGTTGCTACCATGATGTTGTGAAGGTATCAATTTTTCATATGTCAGCACCTAATCATGTAGTTGATGTTGGTTGTTGGGTCATCAGAAAAGAATGTTATGAAAGTGGATCCATCCTAGTTATGAACTTGGAAGTTTCTAGGTAGTTCTGACACATTATGTACAAAAACCTCCAGCATGAACTTTATCCCTTTGTTTGATAAGCATGAATAATCGATTCCAGTGTAATATGCCATTGCAGTAGCTATGGGTTTTTAGTTATAAGTAATAACCATACTAATGGGTAACAAGATCTTGTTATTCGGTATTATAATCACCATGCCGCTGGGATATGTATGCCTTTGCTGAGCTTCTGTTTCCTTAGTTAGATATCAGTCAGCGGTCAAGCTATTTTGCTTATCTAAAATCTTTTTTGATAAATTTCAGCCTTTGAAAATGCAAATGTTAGTATCTATGTGATCCATCCATTTTCCAAATTGCATACAGGCCAGTTGTTCCCTAAACCTGAGCCAAACCAAGGAAAACAGGAAACCATATGAAACACAGAACATGTGCTGTGAAAATATAATGTATAGGATCAATTTGTCGATAAGGTGGCTGTTTTCATTCTTTTGGTACGGCATCAGGACATGGAACATTTCATTTTCTTAAGAGTAAATTTCAGAAACCTACGACTATTTGTAACCAAGTAACACAAACTACGACTTTTGAGTTCAATTTCAGAAAACTACGACTACTTGTACCTTTTGTAACACAAAGCTACGACTTTTCGGGTTGGCCCCACCCGTAAGTGACACATTTTCATTTTGATGAATTGTGTGGCTGACATGTGGGTCCGGAGTCAAAAGTCGTAGTTTTGTGTTACAAAGGGTGCAAATAGTCGTAGTTTTCTGAAATTGATTCCAAAAATCGTAGTTTTGTGTTACTCGGGTGCAAATAGTCGTAGGTTTGTGAAATTTATTACTTCATCTTTAATATATGTCTCTAGGACAACTTTTCTAGTTCAATATGAGCTACAAAAGGTTGTCCTAAAGCCATATACAAAAAATCCAGAGGGAGTGATATTTTATTGATCAAAACACCCAGCAGCCTAACTAATAATTGCAACTGACAGATAGTGAAGCCGTTCCTGGACCATGAGACCCGCAAAAAGGTGAAATTTGTGTACTCCAACGTTAAGGAGAGCCAGAAGATAATGGCGGAGGTCTTCGACATGGACAAGCTCGACTCTGCATTCGGTGGTAATAACCCAGCTGGCTTTGAATACAACAGCTATGCAGAGCAAATGCGAGACGACGACAAGAAGATGGGATCTTTGCACAGCTCAACCAGCGCAGACTCGGACGCCTCAAGCGAGGCCTCTTTCTACAGCGGGACTGACTCCCCTAAACATGGAGATGGAGAGCACAGCGTCCCAAAGAACGGCTGAACTGAACTGCTTACTAGCTTGCTCGAGCCTCGAGCTGAGATGAATTGGGTCGAGTTCCGACTATCTAACTGAAACATGTCAGAATCGGTAGCACCAGTTTGCAAGCTGGTTAGAATCCTCTCGATCGATGACCATGTTGTTGGGTCCCCGAGAAGGAATGTATATCTTCAGTTCATAATAGAGAATCTAGAAGGAGAGCTTGGACCCTCAGTGGCGATGCATGAAATCAATAATTCTATACAATGGAAATTAACTTTCTTGAAGCATGGGCTTGGGTACTTGCATCCTGTGTATCGCGTGCCATGCATTTTGAGCCTTACATTTTGTTGATTCGTCTCGCATCTGAAGTGCATTCAATCCTGTTGCTCCCGTCGAAACTCATCAATGATGAGCATGGCCCATGCATTTGAGTTCCAGCTTCCAGGTGGCCGAACTGGCGAACTGATTCGAACTTGTTCAGAAGCTCGCAACCAGTCCTGTTCCGGTGCGACCACAGACATCGATCGCACATGGTGGCCCATCCGGTGCTGCCTTTCACGAAACAGCGACAGATCCCAACTTGATGAGAGCAAACAAGGAGAGCGATCGAATTGGCTCACGTCGGGGATTCAGATTTGGTCCGATACGGCCGTGATGAGGTACGAGATGATGTGGATGCGGCACGGCCACGTTGGCACGCTGGTTCGTTGCTGCTGTGTGCAAGCAAGGTTCACAGAAGCTTTTGGTCGGGTCATGCATGACGACTCCGCTCTGTTTCGGTGCCCTCCGGCTCCGGGCAGCTGAGGCAGTGAGGAGGACCCTCCATGCTTGATACACCTCATTACACTTGGCCATCGTCACTCATCGACCTTATCGGCTTATCGCGTGGTATAGTCGCGTACTGCTCTATGATTTGACTGACTGCATTTCCTCGCGATTCATACTATTGATGTGTTTCTGACACAGTAGAGCAATTTGTGAATCAATTGTTCTCCGTCTCAATGTTACAGCGGTTCTTGGCGAGAGTTTGGTACAAACAGTACCTGTGACTTCGCGTAAGCATTAGAAATTAATCTGGTTGATGGCACAAATCTACTTTTCACGCTCAATTGCAAAACGGGGGGAAATGTTTTGTTTCTTCTTTTTTCGAATGAAGGCCCGTGCATGGTTTAGAGAGCTTCTCAGAGGAGGGCACGTGCTCCGGACATTGACGGACTGATTTTATGCGTGCGCCCTAAGCACGCGTGTACGTACACAAGCAAAAGACCAAAATAAACAACACAAGGCATGGACAGCACGTCCCGATCCGTCCTGCATGCATGTTGCCAACAAGGCAGCACACGCAAGAGAAATAGCGATGTTGTGATTGGACATGTGAGGAGGTGAAGCGCAAGCAGGAACGGATAATCTGGTCGGCCAAACATCGATGAAGCTGTCTCAACAGTGAGTTGCTGGTTCGAACTCAGCATCCACACTGACTGACACGTCGCGTCACATTCATATTCGTCCGTGAGATTAGCTTGCCGAAAAGGTCTCAAATGACGTGCGTGCTAAAAAAAGCAACATCTTTGGGGTCCTTTTTCCCGTTTTTATTGACTATGATATGACTACGAGCATGACTGCATGAACATCATTGTTCCCCCACTAGCAATTTAAAATTCACATTATTATCCGTACTCTTATTTTCCACACGCTCTGCTCCTTCAGGGTTGAGCAATTCAAAAGGTTTTAGGGACGTAGGGGAAATGCATGCACAATTCAAAAAGGAAACTGAAGTTTAATATAAATCGATAGTAATTATGAGAAGCAATTTCATTCATAATACAAAAAGAATGAACAAAACTGAGCAACGATCTCAAGTACAATTCGTAATCACCAAAGAAAATGACAGCTAGTGCGCGCACTCGTTTCGTGCGTGCGAATGGATCGAACTCCTCGCGCAGCACCCGTACGTGAGTGATGGCGCGCGTAAAGCACAGACACAAGTGCTAGGGAGGTAGGGGAAATACATGCACAATTCGAAAAGGAATGATTTTGAGATAAGCAATTTCATTCATAATAGTGCAGTAGAAAAATGAACAAAACTAAGCTTCGATCTCCCAATCCCAAGCAAAGTACACTTCGTAATCACCAAAGAAAATGACAGCTAGCGCGCACTCGTTTCGTACTTGCGAGCACATGAGTGACGGCGAGCGCATCACGTCCGGACGGGCACTTGGACGCGGCCCGGTTGGCGCCGCGCCGCGCCGCCACTGCTCATTTTGGCGGCGGCGGGATAAGCCGGCGGCTTGACCACCCGGACCGGCGTTGGCCCGACGCTGACGGCCTTCTCGCAGCTGCAGCTGTCCAGGAAACCGCCTCCGCCGCCGCCCTTCTTCCGGCCGGCGCTGCGGGACATGGCGGCGGTGAACTCCGCGGGCGACTGATCCGGGACGACGAAGCGGAACTCCTCGACGCCGCACGCGGACGCCGCGCTGGAGAAGGTGGACATTCAGG
>LAPY01000067.1:347764-360648 GCA_000970635.1 Eragrostis tef
TCGGGGAGCGCGGGGCGGAGGACGGCGTCGCGCCGGACGACGTCGGCCGCGCTGAAGTACCGCTCGGCCGTGAAGATGCCGATCTCGGCGCCGCCCGACCGGCGTCCCGAGGCACCGCACGGCGGCGCCGGACGGAGGTGGCCGGCGCCGGTGGACAGGCAGACCGGCCTCGCCGGGGCAACCCTGTACCTGTCCATTGCGACAGCGTGCGTGCGATCCCTGTATCTCTCTAGTCTCTAGCTCTGTTCCGAAGTGTGGGAGACAGAGACCAGAGTGACTGATGAGACAGGATAGGAGGGGATAGAGGAGGGGTGATTTGTAGGAGCACGAGTGAGAGTGGAACCAAGCGAGTACAGACTGTAGGACGGGGACGGCCATGGCGCGGGGGGCGAAGTACGATCGTGGAGTGTAAGCGTCCGTGTCGCGCGAAACGTTTCTCTTTTTTAAAAAGCGTGTGGTTTCCGTTGCGCGGCGGCAGGCAGGAGGCAGCGAGCGTGCGACGGCATGTGAGCCGGGCGGGGCCGCCGCCACCCAGACCCAGCCCGCCCGCCGGATGACGCTCGTCGACAAACAAAGCTGAAAGCTACACGCGAGAGCTTTCTGTGTCTGCCTTCTTACTACTGGTTCACCTGGATGACGAAGAATTTTGCAGTAGGTTGTTCAGTTTCTGAGTTGAGGTTTTACTGTGATATAGGGTTGATTCTACTGCGTACGCCAAGTTACATCAGTCAGGTTATAGGACTACAGTCGAACGCATAACAATTCGAGGTTGCTCTTTGCGAGGTTGACGTATTTAGGCCCGGGCGCATATGTAACATGGCTACAGAAGGGGCACGTCACACTGAACTGATCCACTTGACTTCTCAGCAGAGGCCACTCATAGGCACGCCTAGGAGGGTAGGCGCTCTCTAGGCGGTCAGCGACGCCTAGGCAGTCAACGACAAATTTCGGGAACATAGTAAAAGTGAAAGACCACCGAGAGAGTAGAAAAATAGAGTCGTGAGAGGAAGATCTAACTGTCAGGTGTTGTCGCCCTTTCTCTGTCGGTCATTGCCACCTCTTCTCCGTCGCTGCCGCCGCTTCAGGCATGGTCAGGTCGAGAAAAGAGAGTCTTACGAGAGAATAAGGTCGAGAGAACCTTCATATAAAGGCTGATGGGTCAGCAAAAAGGCTGACAGGTTCATTACATGACAACCCATCTTATGATTCATTCTTTAATTTTCAATTTAAGCCTTATTTTTAATATAAAATTAGTAAATTCGTAACGCCTAAAAAAACGCCTAGGAGCCACCGCCCGCCTAGCGCCTAACACCTCTCTGAACAAGGTAGGTGGGTGATGCCATCGAGCGCGCCTCCCCAATTGCGCGACTAGTAAGTTCAACACAACGGCACTGATACAACACACAATGCATTCTCCAGAAAAAGGAGGAATGCCATCTGAATACAAAACAGCTGGCGCAGCAGAACTGTCGAGAGGATGGTACAGCGCGGCATAGAACATTCATTCCTTCCACAAAGTGAGAATGAGACATGGTTCAAGTAGTGCGCTCCGAAAATAAACACATTCGACAGCCAAACTGTATTTGAAACACCCACATTGTAAATCAGAGGAGATATATCCAGTCGATCAAATGGAGTTGAATATATTTGCGAACATAAGCTGGTCATTTCATTCCAGGAGATTATTTGCATCATCAAAATAGGTAGAAGAACTAGATAAGGTAAGCTGCATCACGATAAATATACCTAACTTATGAACAAAACATATACAATGGTCCACGGGAAAATTTACCTAACTTATGAACAAAAGCAAACATCACTAAACCGGTGAGAAGTGGTAACACATACACATTTTGTATAGGGCAGCACTGTTGCGACTTAATGCACAGACAAACGGATAGCTTATCAAGGCGAACATATCTGTAAAGGATTAGACATGCCAGTTATAACGGCGAGGAGCTTCTTGTCTTGTGCATGTCATCACGAGGAGCTGAGTGTCCGAATGAGGCTGATGGCATAGTTGCAGGAGAGGCAGAGCGGCTAAAGGAGGGCGATGACATGGCTGCATAATAGGATGATTTAACAAGCTGTGCGGCAGCTGGTATTGTACCACCTATATACACAAAAAAGGAGCTTCAGTTACAACAGTGTCATACCATGCAATAAATTTATCACAGATCTCATGAACATGTTGCTCATAATCAGAATCTGCCATCCCACAACCACATTGTTGCCTATTATGTTGATTACGCACTTATGACCATAAATTGCATACTCGTGATCTGACATTAGCACACGGAAGTGTGCATATAATTGAACTAGTTGAAGAGGAGAGCATGCACATATGCTACGTCAATGTCCGAAAAAACATGTGAAAATGAACATGAGTGTTTATTGTGTGCTAACGCTTGACAGTACTAGCAAAGGCATCTACCTTTTGTACGCAAAAGTCCATATCAAGAAAAAAATGTGATAAAAATCTAGTGAAGGCCAATCAGGACTACACCCTTTTGTACGCAAAGTTAATGCTGAGGTGGTCAATTTTAGGTTTTATTCTACTATGGATTTGTGCCAGGCAAAGGTCCAATCAAAGTTCGTTGCAGAAAAAAGGTGGCAGCACAAAATAAAAGGTCAAATCAAGCTACCAAAGTATGTCGATGGTTGTTAGAGATTAGCAAAACGTTGGGTGGTAAAATTACATGATCTACTTCATGATCCTGAAAGGTAAAGGTGCAAGTTATCTAGTCATAAACAAATGTCAATTGGAGCCAACAAACGAAATATTTTCAGAGCATTGATCTAAATAAATCCAATCTAACCATGTCCAACAAATGACCATGATAATGATAATAACAAATAAAGCAAACTTTATGGATAAAACAACATATATACAGGAAATGAAACCAGACAAAAAAACGAATAAAGCAGAGTAACGCCTAACCTGCTAATCCAGCACACGCAGAAGAGAACACGATAACAGGAGGTGCCTGCACGAGGGGAAGATGATGGGTGTATCAGATTTAGCACTTATTTGCACCAGGTCACCATGTGATCCTCTATTTTGCTCTTGATGAAAAATAGAGAGTACACATAATTGTTTTTTTTCTCAAAATTCTTTTTGGCAACAGCTATATTATAGACTAGAATGTTGAAGAAGGCAAATTCCAATAAAAGCATATTCAATATGATGGAATATTTAGGTAGAACCGTAGAACATACGGCCAGATTAATAATTTGTGCACTGTCCACATACAAGTCATGATTGGTGTGCTTAGAATAATATGAAATGGAATTAGAGTTCGATATCTGATACATAATAAACGGGAAAAAATCAAGCTTTTCAATTGCTGATGTAACAGCTGAAACTGGTTTCCGCAATTGACCCCAATCAAGAAAAATAATATATCTAACTCAAAACTATTGATTCTAAATAGGTCAACAAGAAAATTAGCGACGTCAAGAACAGGAAAGGACATATCACTTACACCAACAAGAAAATGAATCCACATTGGCCCCTTTATGTAACGTCGGACAACAGGCATCACTGCATAAAAGTTACAAAATTAATGCCGAAAGCATTAAGGGCAATAAACAATCACATAATAACATCAGTAGACCAAACTTGAAAGGATTTAGGTGTCAAGAAATTTCATTCTCTGCAGTATTGTTATTACCACAAGAAAAGAAGATCCCTCAATTGAGAGAATAACATAAATTGAGCTTCGCAATGCACACAAAAGAAAATAACTATATGTCTGAATGGTTTCCAGTTTCCGCAGGTTTCAAATGTTTATAAGGCTCACAAATAACAAGGATTACCAAGCCCACGAGTAAAAATACTCAACCACAAAAATGAGGTGGCAAAGTTGTTCATATATGACTGCACACTAATAATTATCATCCAGTAAAACAAGGTGGAGAAATACTGCTAAAGAACCACCACATCAACGGGTCTGAAGCTAACATACCGTGGTTAAAACCATAAAACGCGCCTGCCGTACCCCCAACAGCGGAACCAATCTGCCAAGAGATGAAACCACAAGCATGAATATAAAGCAGGCACAAAAGAAGACAATGACATCAATCCCAGCTGGCAGCTTGAGAAGGAACGCACCATGGAGAAGCTATCTCGAACCAACGGTGAAACGGTCCAACTGCTTGTCTCCTTCAAACAATTACGGAATTAATCAGCCCAGTAGTAAAAATTACTCTCGAATCATAGCACAAGATTCTTCTAGCAATCTAGAGAGAATCTTCCGGCCACGCTACCAAATTAGCACAAGATGATTGATCCCGCAGACACATGTTTATCTTACCATCAACTACTCGTACAGCAAGATAATCTAACAACAATACCAAGCGAATAGCGATGCCGTCACGGTCTAGCACTCAATTTCGGAGGCGGCGCAATAGCAGGAAAATGAACCACCAGTCACCACTAATTACAGCAGCAAAGAAGATTAATTGTGGCAAACGAAGGATCCCAAGACCAACCCGCGACCCGACCCACAGCAGTAAAAGACGAGGAATACAGCGATCACGATCTCGGCGCGATGGCCGTCGCCGAATTTCTTACCATGTCCTTGGACAGGGGGCCGGCGCAGTGGTGGCACCGCCGGGGGATCTCGGGGCACTGTGCGGCGCTGCCCGCGGCCATGGCGCCTGCTCCTCCTCCGCTCGCGAGACGGATGGGGGGATCGAATCGGCTCGAGGTCGCTGGAGCTGGGGGAGGGGACGACTGACGAGAAGGTGAAGCGTGGCCTGCCACCGCGCAGCCGCAGGAAGAGAAAGAAAACCCCGCCTCGAAAACCCTCGGGCGTGGTCGGCTTCCAGCGGTCGCGATGCGGCCACCAACCGCGCCGTGCCCGGCCTTGTTGCTTTTGGATGTCTGCTAGGCTCGGAAGAGGGGGCGCCATCGCTTCCGCCCTGTTCAACGCGGAGACGGTCTCCGCCCACCCCGCATACGGCACGCGGCCCAGAAACACAGACAGCTCCCCCAGCCCACCGCGGCCCATAAGCGTCCTATGCAGCCCATCCCGCGGGTCGTCGTCAAGCTCGCGCCAGGCTGCCGCGGCCGCGGCCGTCGAGTCCCGCACATCGCGCGCATGCCCGTCCAGCTCCGCGCCGTCACTACTCCTCGCGAAACAACGAGAAAAATCGGCTGGAACAAAACAAATGAATCCCTGGAACAAATCAAAATAGAGCCTAGAACAAATCGAATGAATGCTTGGAACAAATCAGAAAAGGGCCTGGAACAAATCGAAAGAATGCCTGGAACAAATCAAAAAAGAGGCTGGACCAAATCGGGAAAGATCATGGAACAAATCGACTGGAACAAATAAGAAAAGGGCCTGGAACAAATCGAAAGAATGCCTAGAACAAATCGAAACGTCTGGAACAAAATCAGCGGCGCCAGGTAGAGGGGCACGGTGCAGTGCTAGGGGAAGGAGGCTCGGCAGGGTGTGATGTCCCTAAGAAATTCGAGAGCACCATATAGAGAAATCGAGGTAGGAGAAATAGACTTGAGGGAGAAGAAAGAACAACAGAAGATGGGAGGGAGCTTTTTCTTTTTCTTTTCCTCCCTTTGTCTGTTACAGCAGCCAGGCTCTTATAGCCTCAAGGCTCACACGCACACAGCGACCAAACGCTACACGCAACTAACAAGCCGGCCCAAGGCCCAAATGACAAATTACAATCTATGCGCGCGAAACATTCCCGCATTCTTACTCTTTCGCCTCCACGCTGTCACCGGGAATGACACTGCCCTCCCCTTGAGAACCAGCTGGTCTCCACGCTGGTGCAGTAGGAAACTTAGTCTTGAGTGAATAGTAGTCTTCCCAGGATGCTGTTGCAGCAGTGAGTCCAGTCCAACGCACCAGAATTTGCGTTACAGCAGAGTTCCCGCGCTTAACAAGGCGACGGTCCAAAATCTCCTCTGGCTGAAGATTAGCAGTGTCCGGCAGTAAGGATGCAGGGATATCAGAAAACACTGGAGTGTAATCTGGAATATGTTGCTTCAGCTGAGAAACGTGAAACACCGGATGGATAAGAGAATGTGCCGGCAACTCTAGTTTATAAGCAGCAGCGCCAACCTTCTGTGCAATCTTGTAGGGGCCAAAGAATTTGAATGACAACTTATGGCAGGGTCTGTTTACCAAAGAAGATTGAGCATACGGTTGAAGCCGAAGGAAAACCATCTCACCCACAGCAAACTCACGAGGTGAACGATTCTTATCCGCATAGGACTTCATCTTAGTTTGAGCTTGAGACAAGTGTTCCTTCAGAAGAGTCAGAAACTGATTGCGTTCCTGAAGCACTGCAGCAGCATCAGTGGTTGAGGTTGCACTAGCAGCGATCACACCCAGATTAGGCTCTACTCCATACAGTGCTTTAAAAGGAGAGCACTGGAGAGATGTGTGATAACAAGAGTTATACCAAAGCTCAGCTGAAGGCAACCATTTCTTCCATTTAGTAGGTGTGTCATATACAGCACAGCGAAGGTACATTTCCAAACATTGGTTTACGCGCTCTGTTTGTCCATCGGTCTGTGGATGGTAAGCAGAGGAGAGCTTCAAATCAACCCTCAACAGGTTGAATAACTCCTGCCAGAAATTACTGATGAACACTTTGTCTCGGTCAGATACAATGGACTTGGGAATTCCATGCAGTTTAACAATATTGTTGAAGAACACCAGTGCTACAGAAGCTGAAGAGAATGGGTGTTTCAAAGGCATGAAATGAACATACTTAGTGAGTCTGTCAACCACAACATATATCACAGAATATCCTTCTGACTTAGGCAATCCCTCAATAAAATCCATAGAGATATCTTGCCAAGCAGATTCTGGAATAGGTAAAGGCTGCAATAACCCAGGAGACTTGCAATGTTCATGCTTGGCCTGTTGGCATATTTGGCACTGCTTGACAAATGATTCAACTTCAGCTTTAAGACCAGGCCAATAAAATAGTTTCTTGATTCTTTGATAAGTGGCTTGGACCCCTGAGTGACCTCCTACTGCAGAGGAATGAAATGCAGTGATCAATTTAGTATGAAGAGCAGAATTATTTCCTACCCACATCTGGTTGTTCTTGTAAATGATGCCATCCTTCAAGGAAAAACCACTGGCGTTTGGACTAATCACAGCCAGTTCTCGTAACAGTAGCTGAGCATTAGTGTCTGTAATATAAGAATTCATCACTTCCTGTTGCCAAACAGGGACACAAACAGACATAGCTGATAATTCCATTTTACAAGCCACTCTAGACAGAGCATCAGCTGCTTTATTTTCTGAGCCCTTTTTGTATTGAAACTGAAACTGCAGACCAGCCAGCTTGGCCATAGCCTTTTTCTGTAGTTCAGTTGATAAGGACTGATCTTGCAAGTGACACAAGCTCTTGTGATCAGTTCTGATGAGAAACTTTCCTCTTTGCAAGTAACACCTCCATTTATCAATGGCCATCAAGATAGCAATAAACTCTTTCTCATAAATTGAGAGTTTCTGATTAGCAGGACCTAAAGCCTTACTATAAAAAGCAATAGGATGACCCAATTGTGACACAACAGCTCCCACGCCTGTATCACAAGCATCTGTCTCAATGACAAATTGTTCAGAGAAATTAGGTAAGGCCAGGACAGGAGTTTGAGACATGGCTATCTTGAGTTTGTCAAATGCTTCTTGGGCTTGCACACTCCACTGAAAGTGTTTTAACTGCAGCAGACTAGTTAATGGCTTAAACTGCAGACGATAAGCTTCTACAGACTCAGTTTGCTTGAGAGACAACAGCTGCATCATTTTAGTTCTATGTGTAGTCGTCTCAAATTCAGAGAGAACTGCCTGCCTGAATTGGTTCCATGACTGAACACCGAACACATCCTTGTAAGCTTGGTACCAGTGAGACGCTTTGTCAACCAAGTGTAAAGTAGCAGCAGTGACTTTGAACTGGTCAGGAATTTGGTACAACACAAAATAGGAGTCACACTTATCCAACCAGATTCTAACATCACTACCATCAAAACGAGGGAACTCCATTTTCGGCATCCATTGGCGTCTATTGTTGTGACCATCAGGTGACTGAGTAATCTCGGATCTAGACAACTCCGGAACAACAGGAACCAGTGCACGGTCGTTCACAGTAACAAGAGCAGAACTAGGAATCTCAGTACTACTAGATCCACCATAGACACCAGTCAAAGCACCACCACCCGGATCAACTACATGAGGACTCTCAGGAAGCGATACCTGCGGGCATGTGGCAGGAGGTGGGTGAAGCGGAGGTCGACTCCCCATGATACCGTCGCCTCCCGAGTTCAGGTTCTTCAGAGAACGAACCACAGAAGACTGCTCCGTCTGCACTTGAGCGATGGACTGCATCGACAGGTTAATCTTCGCGTGCAGGAACTCGAACGTCTTCGCATCTGCAGCCTGCTTGGCTTCCATCGTATCGATCTTCTTCTTCAGGTCGTCGAGCTTGTCCAATTTGGTACTGAATCCCGCGAGCTTGTCCTCCAGCTTGGTAAGCGACTCCAGCAAGGTGGTCTCCTTCTCGTCGAGCGCCGCCATGATCTGGCGAGTGTGAGCTGCTTGCCGATTCGGAGCCGTGGTGACGGAATTTCTCCTCCAAATCGCCTCGAACCAGCCCGGGATTTACAGCAGTCGAACCCGAAGGTGACCACAGACCAAGTCAGGAATTACCGAAACAATCGAGAGATTGCAGAGAAATCGCGTTGCCAGGACTGAATCTGATACCAATTGTGATGTCCCTAAGAAATTCGAGAGCACCACAGAGAGAAATCGAGGTAGGAGAAATAGACTTGAGGGAGAAGAAAGAACAACAGAAGATGGGAGGGAGCTTTTTCTTTTTCTTTTCCTATCTTTGTCTGTTACAGCAGGCAGGCTCTTATAGCCTCAAGGCTCACACGCACGCAGCGACCAAACGCTACACGCAACTAACAAGCCGGCCCAAGGCCAAATGACAAATTACAATCTATGCGCGCGAAACATTCCCGCATTCTTACTCTTTCGCCTCCACGCTGTCACCGGGAATGACACAGGGCAGGGCGGCCTCCGAATGGAGGAGGCGGGGCAGCATCACGCGCGCGAGGAGGATGCAGGCAGCAGGGCGGCGCCGAGGTCAGGCGGGCGGGCGCGGCAGTAAAGCCACTGCAGAAACACGTAGATTAATAACTGAAATACTCAAAGCAGCGAGACGAACAGCTGAAGCAACGCGCACGGACGGGGGGCGGAGGTGGGCGGAGGGAGGCTCGGTGTTGCCCTGGGCGGAGGGGAAGATTCGCCGCCTTGTGCTCTTTGATTTTACTCACGATGCAAACTGCTGCTTAGTCTTAGGCTAGAGTCATTTTTTTTTCCATCGATTTTCATTGAGTCCATTAGTTCATCCAAGTCCAACTCATACATATTCAGTTCGTCTTCACATCATTATATCTTCTGTTGTTTCCACATTTAGACATATCTCTTTACTGTTTGTCAACCATAAGAGTCCTGATAATTTTTTGTCAGTCGGCCGATCCTCATCATTCTTTATATCATCTTCACTATCGGTGATTTGTAGGTAGTGTTTTATATCATCTTTACCACCGGCGATTTGTAGGTGGTGTTCTATATCATCTTCACCCTCGGAGATTTGTAGGTGGTGTTCTATATCGTCTTCACCGGAAGAGGGACCCGAGTGGGATCGTTAGGATGGGCTTCTTTCGACTTGGCCCAGCTAACATAGTAAAAGGATTTTGGATCAAAGAAAACCATTCGAGTGTGCAGACTGCAGAGGGTGTCTCTCAGCCGGTCTTCGAGCTTTTATTTCAGAAAATCCAAGGGGATGGGAACATCTATCTCCTTCATCTCCTAAAAAAACAAAATAAAAAGCTATCTCGTTCATAAGTGTGGGAAGCTTGCTCTCGGCTTGTCACCCGACATTAGGCAGGCATGATGCGGCAACGGCTGTTAAAGATTAAGATACACAAAAATTAATGTGGCATACATTTTGTACAGGCGGTCACAAATTGAAGCACTATGGTACAAAAGTTCAATGAATCCTTGAAAAGTTTTAAGGATATTTGTTAAAGAGAATTTCTTCTATGCCATTGAAAATTTACATGTTTAGTAATTGTGTTACTAAAGGTCAAAATAGTTGTGGGTTTGTGAAATAGACTTCAAATGATGTAGTTTTGTGATACAAGGGCGCAAATAGTTGTAGGTTTCTGAAATTTACTCCATAATTTTGTTTAGAGGGGTGCCTTTGTTCATCCAAGCGAATCTCTCATTGACGTTGTACAAGATATTGACATGATTTGCATATGTCGTAACCTCACCTCGCAAGACGAAAATGAAATAAGCGTACTAAAGATAACAAGCCTATTCCAGGTGGAACCAGATGTGGAAATAAGACACAAGTACTTTGTGTATCTCTTTTTCTACAAATATTTTCGAACCACTTACATGTGGATAAAAACATTGTAATGACCTTGCTTTTCAGCTTATACTGTTCCACATCCAGTGTCACCGCCGTCACGGAAGACACATCCATAGTACGTTCATGAAGACAAGCAAGCGAAGGATGGATCCTACAAATAAACATTTCTTCGCGGGTTTATGTATTTTTTTATGGCAAGTCAATGAATAAAATAAACATGTGCAATAAAACTATGTGAAAGTACTTACTTATATGAAATATTTTTATTGGAATATATGACCTTCAAAAGAACTAAAAAGCTATCAAACACATCAAAATAACCACCAACACATCACAATAACCACCATCACCATTTTTCTCTACATCCTCTAACATGGAATTGCTAGCCAATGCCAGACAAAAGGTGGTTTGTATAAAGTTGGTGTATCCAGAAGTAATGTGTGTAACTTGCTCTCCAACGCCTCTAACATCGTTATAGAAGAGAGCGTAGGCATAGGTTGGTCATGATGTAGTGGCAAATGCACAGAGATTCAACCTAAAAGATCAGAGAATTACAGGGTTGCTTGAGAGTTGGGACCATGGAATTGAGATAATAACAGTGTTACTTGGGACGATGGAATGTCCACGCACATGTTGGCTACGGAGTGCCGTGGCATGCACTGGCACACAACTTGTCAGCAACGAATTGAAGCAAATTAAAAGTGAAGCACTAGTAGTGGTACACCACACCACATTAATATGACTAAGGAATCAGCAAACATAATCACATCAGGAACTAGGTGACCGCATGCACAAAGTACAGGAAAACATCAACATGCATGGTAGTGATGCTAATGAGCCCGCACGACGACCTCTGCTGCTGCTAGCACATGCAGTTCTGATGAATGTATATCGCTTTGGATGGATCACGGCCACGGGCGTCCCGGGTTGTGCCGGTTATTGGCACCAGCGGCGCTATAGTCGTTGATGGACATCTCCAATTCCCTCCTCGCCGACACCACTACTCCTCCCTCTTCAGCCGCTGCCGCCTCCTGAACATGAGAACCATTTTAAGTAAGCTGGATGAAACAAGCAGCAGTGCATCCTTCAACTGAATGTTCAGTTAGTAGTACATTTCTCATGACCCGTAGTATTGTATTTCCATGCTCGGCCTAGTCGATTTGGACAGGCAACCGTCCATTTTGATTTATGTACTGTTACTGCTATTTATTTGAGAAGTCTAAGCTGACCCTTCTGGATAAAGGGGTTTTGACCTAAGAGTAGCGTGTGTCATTCTATTTTAGTGTTTCCTCTGTTTTAAAAAAAAAATCATATGACGTTAGTTACTTTAAAATAGAAATTCAGAGTGGTTCAACCATACAAATTACCGACATTTGTACAATGGATCCACAAAATAGTCTTGTTTTCCTGGGATTTCAATTAACGTGACAGCCTACTGACTAACATTAAAAAATTGTGGGATCGAATGCACTTATTAATTCAGTGTATCAGTGATTGATCCATCCAGGCATCCAGCAGCATTATATACACATGATACTCCATTATTGCTCGTGGGTTTCTAGCTCCTCTAGCATGGTATTATCACTGCTGCATTCCTTGGTCTGTCGATTTGCACTTGCAATTTTGCAGCTGCAACAACAACAGAGAGATGGGGAGGGATGGAGGGAGAGAACATCACAAACCTGTCCTACGACTTCGTCCACTGCAGCGGCTATCCCCTTCTCCAATCGAGGACCCGCTACAAGAAAACATAACATAATCAGCTCAAATCCGCATATCCCTGACGATCCGACGGCATCGGTTACTCTGGGAACACAACGGGAGAGAAGAACAGAGTCGATTGGGCTGGGCAGCAGTACGTACCGAGAGAAGAAGAAGCGGCGGCGGCGGAATCGACGACGCGAGCAAGGCAGAGGGAGAGCATCGCCAGGAGCACGGCGGCGACGAGGACGGCGCGTGTGCCCCCGGTAGCGCGTTGTTGCTGCCGCGGCCGCGGCATCACATTGCCTGCGCGCGCGCTCTGTCTGTCTGTCTCTTTCTCTCTCGCCTCTTTTCCCCCACTGCGCTTCTTGACATGAGCGGGGTAGCTTGTAGCCTGCCTAGCCTTGACCTGCGACGCGCATCGTACAGTGGCCGCTTTATAAAGGAGAGGAGGAGAACGCGGCCGGTGGCGGGGGCGACCTCCGCGCCGTGTGTGTGTGTGTGCTGTGATGTGTGCTGAGGCTTGAGGTTAGTTGGCGGTTGTCAGACAGGTAAGTGCGTACTGTACAGTGATTTCTCTTTTCGTAACGTAAGCGATTCCTGAAGAAAAATGTGATCGAGTGGTTCTGTCGTCGATCTCGACTCCAGCAACTGTGTACCCAGCGACAGCTCGCCTGGGCTCTAGAACTTGATCGAGACTTGTTGTTGTCGCTGAGCTCGTCGTGTGCGTTCGTCGCCGGTGATGTGGACGATCC
>LAPY01000068.1:2881-13046 GCA_000970635.1 Eragrostis tef
AAGGGATACATCATGCAAATCATACAGTTCCAGACTAGCCACAACTTTAATCATAATGCCAGACACTCACAGCCAAACAGGAGAATAAACTCTTAGCTGTGCACGATATTTGCCAACAATGCATTGAATGAACTGTTAACCTACCCATAAGGAGGATATACAAAGGCCTGTGAGTAGTTGTAGGGTGGCTGCTGATATGTTGGGCTTTGCACATACATGCCCCCCGGAACCGCCACACCTCCATTGTAAGGGATGACCGGCCTTACAGGTGCTACTTCCACATTAAAAAAGAAGGGGGAACATTTGTCACAACAATGGAATATACACAGCCTAAAAAGGTGAAGATGCACACATAAACCATCACAAAAGCTTTCTACTGATATGATCTTGCTGCAGAGTCTCGACATGTAATAAGTATAAATGAACCTCAATAAGTTCCAATTATGAACTAAACAAACTTGCTAGGCCAGTAATTTTCTAGCAAATGTGAATTGCTCATATGGTACCCTCAATCTTTGTTAACCACCGGTGTTATTTTCTCTTATTAAATCACTTATTGAAAACAAATCAGGAAATCTCATGAATGAACAGTGAACATCCCACAAAACTGCATTGGACCGTGAGAATAAACAGGGTGAAAGCATTATATAAACATATGACAGTTGAGCAATTATGAGATAGCAGAACCAAGTCAGCAGACCTACCAAAAGGCACAGCTGGACCAGGCCGCCCCAGGATGGCAAGATTACAGTTAGCACGACGCCCATCGATCACCGGGTAAGGGTCCATGCAGGCCAACCTCGCAGACTCCGGGTCTCGGAAGGTGACCTGTACACGCCTCCACCAAAAAGATTGAAACGCATTAAAACATGAGAAAGGTAGAACACCGTTAAAAAGTAAACAGTTCCATTATTCCCCTCCTCAAATTTATCTCGTTGCCCCCAAAAAAAGAATGCTGATCATCGCAATTGGGGCCATAAACATGGAAGCGGCTCGTATATATACATCTTAAGAGGCAAAAATTTCGGCCCGAAATCGGAGTACGAAAACCAAAACCTTCATAATTCTATCACGAAATCAACAATTCCCCAAATTTCCTGGTCGAGGAACACAAAACTCCAAAATTTGCAAGACCTTCCTTCCGTGCCACGCCAGCCGCTCTTCCCGCGGATGATGATCACAAAACCTCCCAATTCAACCCCAAAACTTACTTTCCCGCGGAAAATCGCTACCTTTAGCTCCAGAATTGAACTGCCCCGATGATCCGCAACACGAAATCACAGACCAAATTTGCGCAACAAACAAACAAACAAAAAGGGCAAGGGGGGAAGCGTGCTCACGAAGCCGTAGCCCTTGGAGCGCCCCGTGGCGCGGTCAGTGATGACGACAGCCTCGAGGATGTCCCCGTAGACCTCGAAGTGCGCGCGCAGCCCCTCGCTGCGCGTCTCCCAGGCGAGCCCGCCCACGAACACCTTGGTGTAGGTGGTGTCCCCGTACGGTCCGCTCAGGTAGTGCAGCGCCGGCGTGCCGCCGCCTCCCCCTCCGCCTCCAGCCACCGGCGACCGCTGCGGCGTCATCATGGCCAGCGCGCGCAGCTCCAAACCCTAACCCTAGCAGCAGAGCACAGCGCGTGCTAGACACGAGCACGGCGAGCAGCGGAGGCAGGGGGGTGGCTAGCTAGGGCTAATAGTCTCGCGCGCGGGCGTAATTATAGCGGTGGGTCTCGCGCTAATCCTTTGGAGCGGTAATATTGAGCGGTTAGATTACGCGGGAGAGGCGCGGGAGGAAGCGGGGTGAAGCAAGTGGGAAGTTGGTGCGAAGGAACACGCGCGCGGGCGGAGGCGAAGGGAGATGGGGAACTTGGGCAAAGGGAGGGAAGCAGCCAGCGATGTTGGGCCTCGCTCCCGTGGGGTGTGAACTGGAACTTGCTAGTATTTTCTTCCAAAGTTTCGCAGAACAACCTCAGTCGAAATACTGTGGCACAAACTTGTTAGAAGGCTGATGGAAGTGAATTCTACAAGTTGTTTGTGTTTGTGTATTGCGCTCTCGGCACCCCTCTTCATATAGGCGGTGGCCAGACGAGTCAGATAAAGTGTATAAACATGCATTGTGTTTTTAGAGCGGATTTAAAGAGAGACCGTATGCGTCGAAAGTAAGCCCATTGTTTACTTTTAGCGAAAAGTGAACGCAATATTGTAGCACGGATTACGTGTTTTGCTTTATCTGGTGCTAGCTCATTCCTTTTTTTTTAATTCCTCTTCAAAATCACATGGTATACAAAATACATGCATGGTGCAATAAAATTATATTAGATATTTGATTTATTTAGAAAGCATGTGTTTTGTTTTGGTGTTTCATTCAATAAAAGGAAGGATCACATGGTAGAAGCATGTCGCTTCTCCCTTACCGTAGTTGGATTTTATATATGTAGGTGGTTCGTTATTGCTTCTGTCCTACTATTTGCCACGTCGTTATCAACGGACTATGTTAAATCAGACCATATACTTAGTATATTGATGCTAAAGTTTCTAAAAAATATATATACTCATCCGCTTTCATGAGAAACAGACGATGCACGAGACACTCAGCATTACCATCCGTGACTACCCGCTTATCAACAAATACAATACAAAAGGATTATAAGTATGTTTAATCAAGTGTGGATTGCACTTCTCCCTGTGTACTCGATGTAGTGAAACATAATTGTTTTTATATTTAAGTAAACCTATTACGATTACAGGTTTTGTAATAAAAAACTATTTACATAGGAAACAAAAAGTACATGCTACGTTGGTGTGTAGCTACATATATGTGTAGCAGCAAAATTTAAAAGGCCGCAATAATATATGGAATGCAATATAGCAACAAACCGTAAATGACAGCTAGTTGTTGTACTGCATTGCAACAAGCCGTCACAAAACTTTTTACGTACCCTTTGTTTATCACAGCGAAGGTTGCTGAGAGGCGACCCTTTCGTCTCCCAACAAACTGACACTTGCACAAGAAAACTACTATTGACTAATATGCATTGACTTTTCGCTCCACTTCAGCTTGCTCATCAATCGGCAAACTCGAATTTTGTAGCGGTTGAGATCACGAATCACACGTACAGCAAGCAACGCAGAAAGCCTATGAACCACTGCTCGATCGGGGACACGGTGGTGGTAGCAAGCAAAACTAGGCTTTCATCGGAAGGACAAAAGCGAAGATGTTGAAAGTGAGCAGAGCTCCGCCCCCGCACCGTCCTACTCCCTCTACTTGCCATAAAAGGGGATGCTATCGCGAGGAAACACAGGGGTCCAGGTTAGACATGATCGCTGCATGCTTAATGCTTATCCACAACCACAGTGCCCACAAAGGCAGCTTGAAGCTTCTTCGCTCTCAAGTCCTTTCTTTATGCTTCGGTCGACTTCGCTTTTTGCCAACTGCATTGCCAAGTAGGCAAGTATCGTTCCATCCATCCGCTTTGCCAAGCGTCAGATGCTAAAGTCAGTTCGTTACAAGACCTGGTCGTAAAAATAGGAAAGATTCGTTTGCTTTGTACTAGTACTAGTGGTTTGGAGTGCAGTTTGTTTCTCAAGGTAAATGGAGTGCAGTTTGTTTAATTTCATAGTACTAATTAATAAAATCGTTGCTGGCTAAGTTAATTTGTCGAGAGAGAAACTCGAGTGAAAACGCTTGTTTTTTCGATCGGGTGATTCAAGGCAGAATTTTTTATATCTAGGCAAGGCGGATTTCGATACGAAGAGGTTCCAAACCTCACGTTTCTTTCTTCTAGTTGTGGAGACGCATGATTGTCAACCAGTGAACTGGCGACACTTGGCGGTGACGAAGGACGACGACACTGTTGCTTTTGCCGTCGCATCACGGCCTGGACTTGACCTTTCGCCCGGAATTGACAGGCCAGAGCGGGAGGAAGCACGCGGTCACGTCTGCCACGAACGGCGCCCTCCGTGTCTGTCTCCGTGCTTTCCCTCGCGATGAGCTTGCCGGCCGGCCGGCCGGTCATCCAACCGCGCACGTCGTTGTGCGAATTTTCGGCGAAGACGACGACGGGGTTCTGTTGTGATGGGACGGATGAACGGGCGGCTCGGCCCGTTAAAATTTCGCTTGTCATAGGTGGGCCGAAAAAAATCGACACGACGGCGCAAACCGCTCGGCCTGCATGAAAGAGCCCATTGTGATCCTTTCGGTCACGTAGGCCCTTTTCTCAGTCGTGTTAACGATGCGTGCTTGAAAGTTGAAACCGAAACTTGTTTGTTATCCCTCCGTGTTTAAAGCCTAATTTTAGTACCAAATCGCCGTTTAATCCGCGTGGGGGCCAGCATAAATTAAGGCTCCGTGGCCAGGTGCTCGCCGGGCGCGGTGGTGCGCGCCTGTGACTCCAGCTTCGGAGGGCAAAAGAGTTGGTACTGGCCGGATGGTTGTGTGGCTCGAGCCCACGTAGCGGTTGCAACGAGACTACCCCAATTAATTGTGTGAAGCCTCTCGCAGAAGGTGGTGCAAAATTAAAATGCACCTGGTTCGGCCGGGAGGAGAAGGCCGAGCCGAATGGACGCACGATGGAATGCCGCGCGGGGCAGCGACAACCTAACCTGCTGCCAGCGAAGAGTAATACTTCCGGTCATAACCCTCCTCTTAGAGTAATACTACTCTTCATTTCTTCTTCCTCATCCCGCCTCCATCCCTTGGCGCACCGCCAACGGCGTCGACTGCACACCATGGAAGCCAAAAATTGAGCTCTGTAAGCTGCTGATTTTTTTTTAGGTGATGCGTGGATAGGACCTTCGAAACTCGAAAGGACTAGAAGCCCATGCAAACTGCAGAACAGATAATTTTTGTGATGGGTAATGAAAAAAAAATGATGAATCATACAAAGCATTATGAGTCAAATAAACATGGATAAAAGTCATTGAGAAAATAGTCTCAAAAAGAGAAATAATGAGTCATAAAAAATGATGATGAGTCATATAAAAATTAATTAATGAGTCATCAAACATAGATGATGAGTCATACAATTGGTGAGTCACAAAAAACATGGAGTGATGAGTCATCGAAACAAATTAATGAGTCAATGAAAAAAAATGAGTCATCGAGAAAAAATAATGAGTCATTGAAAAAAATAAGCCATCAAAGAAAAATGATGATTCAATATTCGGTTGGTGAGTCAGCAAAACACATCATGATGAGTCATCGAGAGAAATTGATGAGTCACCGAGGAGTCATCAAGAAAAAAATGATGATTCAATATTTGATTGGTGAGTAGCAAAATACGGAGTGATGAGTCATCGAGAAAAAAATGATGAGTCGATGAACATAAATGAGTCATCAAAGAAAAATTGAGTCACTAAAACACAAAGTAGTGAGTCATCGAGAGAAAATTATAAATCGATGAACGAAATTGGTGAGTCATCATTTTTGATTTTTTAAAAAAGTCTCAAAACATAAGAAAGTGGGATCTAGTTTTAAAGATCTCGTCGTAAGGAACGCAACGGTGAAATCGGTTTCACATTTGGATATCCTGTTTGCGATCTATTGAATTTTTTAATTTGATCAAACTCTCCCAAATTGGTGGGCCCGCCATCTGGAGCTTTTCCTGGATTCTCGTGGCCACCTCCCGTAATGACGTCGACAGGTGTGAACGCGACCACATATTTCATGATATGGATCCACCGGAAGTTGAGAAATTTTGATGACCGTAGAATAGTCGTTGCCGCGAAGAGAGCTCCCCGGGGTGTCTCCCGCGCTCGTATGAGCCAGCGATACCACGCTGTTGGGCCTCCACAGTCTTGGGATTCCACCCTAGCCAAAGCCCTGTATCTTTGGTTCGAGTCTCCACGGATTGTGTGGGCTGGGCCCCGACTCCGTGGAACGTGGGTTCGCTCACATACCGCCCTCCGTGTCTGTCTCCGTGCTTTCCCTCGCGATGAGCTTGCCGGCCGGCCGGCCGGTCATCCAACCGCGCACGTCGTTGTGCGAATTTTCGGCGAAGACGACGACGGGGTTCTGTTGTGATGGGACGGATGAACGGGCGGCTCGGCCCGTTAAAATTTCGCTTGTCATAGGTGGGCCGAAAAAAATCGACACGACGGCGCAAACCGCTCGGCCTGCATGAAAGAGCCCATTGTGATCCTTTCGGTCACGTAGGCCCTTTTCTCAGTCGTGTTAACGATGCGTGCTTGAAAGTTGAAACCGAAACTTGTTTGTTATCCCTCCGTGTTTAAAGCCTAATTTTAGTACCAAATCGCCGTTTAATCCGCGTGGGGGCCAGCATAAATTAAGGCTCCGTGGCCAGGTGCTCGCCGGGCGCGGTGGTGCGCGCCTGTGACTCCAGCTTCGGAGGGCAAAAGAGTTGGTACTGGCCGGATGGTTGTGTGGCTCGAGCCCACGTAGCGGTTGCAACGAGACTACCCCAATTAATTGTGTGAAGCCTCTCGCAGAAGGTGGTGCAAAATTAAAATGCACCTGGTTCGGCCGGGAGGAGAAGGCCGAGCCGAATGGACGCACGATGGAATGCCGCGCGGGGCAGCGACAACCTAACCTGCTGCCAGCGAAGAGTAATACTTCCGGTCATAACCCTCCTCTTAGAGTAATACTACTCTTCATTTCTTCTTCCTCATCCCGCCTCCATCCCTTGGCGCACCGCCAACGGCGTCGACTGCACACCATGGAAGCCAAAAATTGAGCTCTGTAAGCTGCTGATTTTTTTTTAGGTGATGCGTGGATAGGACCTTCGAAACTCGAAAGGACTAGAAGCCCATGCAAACTGCAGAACAGATAATTTTTGTGATGGGTAATGAAAAAAAAATGATGAATCATACAAAGCATTATGAGTCAAATAAACATGGATAAAAGTCATTGAGAAAATAGTCTCAAAAAGAGAAATAATGAGTCATAAAAAATGATGATGAGTCATATAAAAATTAATTAATGAGTCATCAAACATAGATGATGAGTCATACAATTGGTGAGTCACAAAAAACATGGAGTGATGAGTCATCGAAACAAATTAATGAGTCAATGAAAAAAAATGAGTCATCGAGAAAAAATAATGAGTCATTGAAAAAAATAAGCCATCAAAGAAAAATGATGATTCAATATTCGGTTGGTGAGTCAGCAAAACACATCATGATGAGTCATCGAGAGAAATTGATGAGTCACCGAGGAGTCATCAAGAAAAAAATGATGATTCAATATTTGATTGGTGAGTCAGCAAAACACGGAGTGATGAGTCATCGAGAAAAAAAATGATGAGTCGATGAACATAAATGAGTCATCAAAGAAAAATTGAGTCACTAAAACACAAAGTAGTGAGTCATCGAGAGAAAATTATAAATCGATGAACGAAATTGGTGAGTCATCATTTTTGATTTTTTAAAAAAGTCTCAAAACATAAGAAAGTGGGATCTAGTTTTAAAGATCTCGTCGTAAGGAACGCAACGGTGAAATCGGTTTCACATTTGGATATCCTGTTTGCGATCTATTGAATTTTTTAATTTGATCAAACTCTCCCAAATTGGTGAGCCCGCCGTGTGGAGCTTTTTATGGATTCTCGTGGCCACCTCCCGTAATGACGTCGACAGGTGTGAACGCGACCACATATTTCATGATATGGATCCACCGGAAGTTGAGAAATTTTGATGACCGTAGAATAGTCGTTGCCGCGAAGAGAGCTCCCCGGGGTGTCTCCCGCGCTCGTATGAGCCAGCGATACCACGCTGTTGGGCCTCCACAGTCTTGGGATTCCACCCTAGCCAAAGCCCTGTATCTTTGGTTCGAGTCTCCACGGATTGTGTGGGCTGGGCCCCGACTCCGTGGAACGTGGGTTCGCTCACATACCGCCTACCAGTACCAACTCTTTTTTTGTTTTTCTTGTCAACTTGACCACAGTGCCTAATTTTGCTGCGCATGGTGATGCAGCTCTTGTTGCCATTTTTCTTCAGCACATCCCGTGTGGTCATGCAGTGAATTGCCGGAGCAGAAATACAAGTTCTGATATCCAAACCGGATACGTTTACCAGTGTAAAAATAATTTAAATGTTTTATAAACGTTTAACGTAAAGTCAAGATGGCCGAGTTGGTCTAAGGCGCCAGTTTCAGGTACTGGTCCGAAAGGGCATGGGTTCGAATCCCATTCTTGACATTTATTATTTTTCTTTTTTCTTTTTTCCTGTGCTTTTTTTTTTTGAGAGAGAGAGACTTTTCCCCCGCCTAACAGACCTGCGACAGAAGAAGAGGACTGGTGTCGTTTCCTCCTTTGTTCTGCTGACAAGTCAATATAACAACATTCGTTTCCTCTTTCGTTCTGCTGACAAGTTAACAATAACAACATTTACTTGTTGATATGAGTCGTATGTACGCATCATGTGCCACTTTTCATTCTTTAATTAATGGATCAGTTTTGAAAGTTTTATTATTACATCATTGCTGCAGGAGATCAATATTACTATTTGTCCTTCAATTTCCTACGCACATCGCTTTATCAGAGGATGATGAAGTCAATCACCAATCGCTCAGTTCAGGATCCCAGCAGCCTCGTACGATGCAATGGTGTCCCTGAGAGCATCCTCCACCGTCCGGAACGTCCACCCCAGCGCCTGTAGCCTCTTGGAGCTGACCACCTTTTCGTCTTCCGCCTGAACAAATCTGAAAACATACAGTATCGAATCGATCATCAGTCTCACTGAAGAACCACATGTATATATACACGTAATCATGCATGTGCAGCCTCTGATAGAAATGATGTGCTGCAAGCAGCATCAAGCAAGCAGGTTCTCACTTCTTGGTCGGGTAGTCAAGCTTCAGGTCCGGGCGTAAGCTCTTGATGACGCCGAGCATTTCAGACATCTTCATGGAGTACGCGCTGCAGATGAAACGTCGGCCGGATGACGACGGGGTTTCGTACGTCAGGAGGAGCGCGTCAGCGACGTCGCGGACGTCGACCACGTTCCTCGTCTTCTCCTCGGCGGTCTCGCCTGCATGCGCAATCAAACCACCACGATTGTCGATTCAGAAAGAAATTCAGCATCATCGGTTCATATTCATGACAACGCCGTGCGCGCCGCCCGTGCGAAGAAAATCAATGACGTCTCTCGCTTGGATTGATCGATACAGTATAGTCTCGAGCGGCGGTAGGTAGATTTATGCTAGTTTGGACTTTGGATGCATGACTGGTGAAGAGAATCCTGGAGTACTATTGTGGGTGAAGGAGGGCTGTCAACTGCAGCAACGTGCTCTAGTTGTTTTCCAATGTATAAAAGCACGTGGGCAATTCTCTCAAGAAACAATCTTTCTTTTCATTTTTTTCCCCTGTGGGTTGTATGTATGGACTGCATCGATGGACAGTGGTGTACGGCTGACGTCTTCCCAATTAGCTAGCTAGTAAACTATAAGATCCAGAATGTAACAGCGTGCCTATGACATGATGTTGTTAAGGTGTCGTCTGAATGTACTATTACATGTTTGTGAAATATGCAGGGTACACGTAGAGCCCCGCCGGAACACCTACCTTTGAGGCAGGTGAGGAGGCGCAAGCTGCTGGTGTTCACCGTGGACTGCAGCAAGGGCCCTAGAACCAGCGGCGGACAGACGGTGACCACGTCCATCCCCGTCCTCCCCGCGTACGCACGTGCCTCGCGTTCGGCGAGCGTCTTGGAAAGGCAGTACCACGCCTGATAAAAAAGAAATGGTAACGAGCACACAATTCATCAGATGCGAGGTTCAAGATTGAGATCTACAGTAGATTCATGCATGGCTGGTGTGGTCAAAACGTGTTTTTCATGCATGGACTTGGATGCGTTGCACGCACCTGGGTGGTTCTGCAGTAGTCCTCGTCGGACCAGCATTCCTCGTCGACGACGGCGCCGTCGGCGGGGATCTTGGGGTTCATGATGACCGCCGCGACGGACGACACAAGGATGACGCGCCGGACGTTCGCCTCGTGGCAGGCCCTGAGCACGTTCCGCGTGCCGGTCACCGCCGGAGCCAGGACCTCTGCCTGCGCGTACGTGTGTGTTGTGTATTATCCATGGATTATCTACAAATAAACCGAATCAGCGATGAAGAATGGAGTGCTGTTGCGTACGTCGGGGTTCGCGGGGTTGGTCGCCGGGACGGGGCTGGCGACGTGGAAGACGCCTTCGCAGCCGGCGACGGCGGGCGCCCC
>LAPY01000068.1:28977-39916 GCA_000970635.1 Eragrostis tef
CGCGGCCGCAGCCGGCGATGGCCGCCGCCGTGGTGCCGTAGTCCAGCAGGTCGGCCTTGAACAGATGCAGCCGCTCCGCCGCGCCGTCCAGCGCCGCCAGGTGCGCGTTCTTCGCGTCGCCTGCCACAGACCGTCAGGTCAGTGTACACAGGAACACAACCAGTTCACCGACGACGAGCGAAACAGAGAGGACGATTTCGCCGTCGATCGAAGTAGGATCGATGGACAGATGTCAAAGAAGTTACTGTACCTGGATCACGGACGGTGCCGTGCACCGTGTAGCTGCCGGCGGCGACGTCGTCGTCATCTTCCTCTCCATTGTCTTCTTGGCTGTTTTCGCGTCACTGAAAGATCAGAAAACATTTAAAGTGCCAGGCATGATATCGATTACTACTTCTGTTTTTAGCAAGCATTAATTTACTTTACAATATCTTGCCATTTGTTTAGTGACGCCGGAACGTTGATTGATTGGGAGAGTCATATTGACCTCGTGCGAATTGTGCGAGTTGACAAACGTTGTGGCAGAGGATGCCGCTGGATAGGGATGGGGGCGAGTCACATCACATGCCTGCGGATCTCGTGCGGATCGCGAAGTTGCAATCTTTGTTTGCCGAGGAGGCAGAGCACCACAGGGGATCCTCTACGCACTCTATTTTCTGCGCTCCTGTGCACATGCTCGTCGACCATCGTCGTCTCCTTGCCTGCGGTAGCCACCATTGGACGTGCCCCCTTCTCTGGGTACTTTCTTGCACAGGGCCGCCGATCGCTCATCCATTCAAAATTCTTTTGCGATGCTTGTTTACCTGAAGCCCCCAGCCCTCATTCTTGCAATTGCTGTCCATTATTGGGATCTGTTGAAGAAACAGTTTTGGGGTCATTCAGAATCATCTCTCTCCCGGTTTTTCTGAAACTCGTTTGCCTCCTCCTTGACAATCGTCGTTCCCATCTCAAAATGGAAAAAGAAAAATTTATAATTCATGACTGCACTTTCAAAAACATTATACTGAAACAAAGCTTCAGCTGTCGACAAAGTATGTGCACCAGACATGGTTTTTCAGTTCTTGTAGTAACACACATACACACACAGCAAGCCACAATAATTTTCCAGTTCTGCGTTTAGCTACCTCAGGGGCAGGTATCCCTTTTATGGGCTCGCTGATCTCATACTTTCCAGTGGAAGGCTCATTCTACTCATCCCCATCCCCCGATATCTACTGGGGGCCAAAACACCCAGATAAAACAGGCTAAAAACTATGGTGCTTAACCTCTTGTTCCCACATCACCAACGCCCCTGTTTCACCGGTTACATGAATCAGAAAGGGATAAGTAGTTCTGTCTCACTGTTTACATAAATCAGGAAGCAGCTGAGAGTAACAACATATGATATGAGCACAGCTGGTCCATCTGGATGCTCAGTTCAGGATGCCTAATGATCGGTAGGATTCGACGCTGTCCATAAGGGTTTCCTCTGCAGGCCTGAAGGTCCACCCTAGCTTCTGAAGTTTCTCAGAACTGTGGTGGATAACGTTTTCCACTTCCGTAAAGCTATAAATCATTAGAATGTAAGAGAAATAACTTCCACCAAGTCAAGAGAGAGAAACTGAACGGAAGTACAGGATGAGTAAGCATTCTGCAGTATGTTGAAGTTGAACAGTAGACATCAAATTCTTATCAACAAGGTACTACTAATTGCCAAATAGTGTGAACAGATAATGATTCCACAAATTATCAACAATATGTAAAGGTGGTGGATTTTTAGTGTTACCATGCCTTCTCTTGTTAGGCCATACCATCGTTATGTGGTACAAATACACAGATTAAAAAAGGGAAAAAAACACTCACAAATCCAAAACTGTGGAGAGGACCAAAAAAAATGTTTTTTGAGGAAGTGGCTTACTTTTTGGGATAAGCATAAGTTGGGTACAAGGTCTTCAATATGTTTATCATATCAGATACTTTTATTGGGTGTGAACTGCACAGGTACCGTCCAGACGCCTCTGGTTTTTCAAATGTCAAAAGAAGAGCACCAGCAACATCACGAACATCAACCGTATCCCTGATTCTATTTTCAACGGTTTCACGATCTCCTACAAACGGAAACTCTTCAGTTGTACAGAAACAGCACTAAATATGGTTCATACCTAAGACATATTGATCTTAAAAAAGTAAAATACTAAAGCACTGAAAAATATGCAACAAAGAGAACGGCAAGCTAACAATGTAAACCCCTACCTTTCAAATAATTAAGGAGGATTTTACTGCTCGAATTTACTATAGACTGCATCAAGGGTCCAAGTACCAGGGATGGGCAAACAGTTACAACATCCAGCCCAGTCTTTGCTGCATAAGCAAAAGCCTCCCGTTCTGCCATGGTTTTGGAAAGGTAGTACCAATCCTGCAAAGCAACCCAAAGATTTATTTTAAGTGGAGAGTGCAGAGCAGAAGTGATACATACCACGAGCAAACACAAGATCAGCAACAATTTGTGTGATTAGTGGAACGGCATTATAGTATTATACTACAGCAAACTTTGTGTTAACCATAGCCTAATTTTGGAAGTGTAGAGATAAAACAGAGGGGGAATGCATATAGAAAGCAAAATAGGATACAACCAAATTTCATCATGTGAAAATAGTGATAACAGGGTGTTGTGAACTATACATAGGAATATGCACTGCAAGAAACATGGAGGGTTTTAAACAGTCCTTTAAGAAGCCCGCTGTCATATGTTATGTGGTTAATGTTTGAAGAAAAAACTAGAACAGAGAGAAATTTTTTAATGTCAACTATGTTACCTCATTTTTTCTGCAGTACTCCTCATCTGACCAGCTATCTTCATCAAAGACCTTACCCTTAGGCCAGTTAGGATTGTTAAACATAGCTGAAATTGAATAGACCACCACAACTCGCCTAACTTTTGCCTCATAGCAAGCTTTCAGCACATTCAGTGTACCTGTTATGGCAGGAGCTATGACTTCTGCCTGTAAAACATTGTTTTTAAAGATATAAAGGAACTGTGCAATGACATAGGACATGATAGCCAAGCTACGAAGATATACACGGAGCATAAAAGATAAACCGAACAATAGACTAAGTCTGTTGCCATTGACTAAGCTTATACCCAAAAATACAAGTATCCTTGAAATATGGCGAAAATGAATTAGGTGCAGCTTCTGGCAAGGACAGGGGCATGCTGAGGCTTTCATTTGCTGATTACTGATGGCTTTTGTAATGGGATCATCATGATAAGTCTAGGACTTTGGATCTAGCAGCAGGGTTAGTTGCTTCTTTGTAACTGATGTCATGAAATCTACACAGAAATATTTTGGTTAAATTTAGGGAATGCTCTGTTTTGGGGAAAAATATCAACGAATTGATCGTGTCTCCTATGATATATAGTTACGGTCATTAATCATTATGGATGAGTCTGAAATGTTCCCGAGTATCAATTAGAAATTACATACAATGCGAAGTAATATTACAGCTACAAGATAGCAAAGCCAGCAGCAGCATCAAGGGCATTGTAGTGAATCACAATGCTGACATGCCCCCTTATCTGACCAGAAACTCAAAAAGAATATAAATAGAAGTTCAAGAAAAATTCACCTCAGGCTTAGAAGACCGGACGGAAGGGACAGGGCTCGCGACATGGAAGACCCCCTCACATCCAGAAATGGCTGATGCAACACAGTCGTAGTCCAAGAGATCAGCCTTGAGCAGCTGCAGCCTCTCCGCGGCGCCTTCCAGCGCTTTCAGATGAGTGTTCTTGCTATCACCTAGGGCACACAGAGGCACGCACAAAACATGCAATCAACAGCACCATACATAAAATTCCCATTGCCTATAGTACTACAAAAGAAAATAATGGAGCACCATATCATGTATCATAGACTAGAAGCTTTCTGCACTATTATTTTTTTATTATTTTGTGAGGTTGTATCTTGTATTCAGGATCAAAATAATCAAAATATTTCTTTTTGAGGAATTAGAATCTGTTTTGTCTCATTGTTTATGCTCCCTGTGGTTGTCATCTGAGCATTTTTTTACTTTCAATACATGGCATGATACGTGGTCCTGTTGGGCACTCTAAAATCGTACTAGTAACATGTATCGGAGTCATAGAAATATTTCAAGATTTACTGAAGCTGCAATACTCTGGGTCTTGAGATGCCACCTCAACAATACTACATTCTATTAAAAGAGAGCTAACATGAGCTGGAAGCCTGGATTTGGCAACTGCTACTTTCAACCTCCCAGAAATGCCGATGGGCAATCGGCCTGATTGATCTCTGAAACCTAACAACAATGGTACCACACCCCCACTACGTGGTTTCAAAAATCGGATCGTATGTTGATATGTACGCGTTAATGTTTCTTTCTCACTGACGAGGGAACTATGGTTGTTAGAGCATCTCCAAGAGAGGCCCATAAACCTTCTTTAAATCGAAATATTGGAAGTTAATAAAAAAAAACCATCTCCAACAGGCCCTAAAACCACCCCTAGTTTTTTCATAGCCCCTAAACTTCCCTCGTTTGTAGCAAGGGAAGAATTAGGGCTCTCATATCTTCTTTTTCATAAAGAATTAATGATTTTGTGGCCTTAAATGCTGATGTGGCCGAATCAAAAGTGTTTAATCCACTTTTAGGGGAGAACTGTTGGAGGAGGCGAGAAAAATTGTCCCTCATAATTTTGGTTGCTCCTAAAACAAGTTTATGAGAACAATTTTATGGGAGTATCTTGGAGATGCTCTTAGGTTGCTCGGATGTAAGTAGTATTTTTTTTCCGGCTGTTTTTTTTACTAGCTGCTTTTGTTTCCCCTATTCTAACCAAAAAAAAAAGATATGAGCATGACACAGTCCTCACAGATCGAAGCGAGGTGAGGGCGCCTTACCTGGATCGCGCGCGGTGCCGCGGACCGCGTAGTGGCCCCTGGAAAGGAGGAGCTTCACGAGCGAGGAAGCGACGAAGCCTCCGGCGCCGGTCACGCACACGCTCGTCCTCTCCGCCTCCATGTTTTTTCCTCCCCGCCCCTTTGCCTCAGCTTGCTTGTGTTGCTCTCCGTGGAGCTGCCACGCTGCGCTGTAGTGAAGACCGAGGTCCAGGCTAAACTGGAGGACTCTATTGGTATTACTCAAGATATCTGACATTTTGGACAAGATCCAAAGCTCTCGACACTATAATGGGAATATTTGAAAACATAAAAACAAGTAAATTAGCAATGATCTTACACGGAGTATAATATCTTAACTCTTTTGAACGTTAGAGATATTCGATTAGAAAATAGTTGACAGAACAAAGACATTTTGCCCAATACATCAAGTATTTGCAACCATAAGGGATACTAATTTGGTATTAGGAATTTATTTTCAGCAGCCTCCCTTTGACCCTGTGAAATGGGGTCATCCTCTTTTTGTATTAAATAAGATTCCTTTTTTTTGCGAAGGATTAAATAAGATTCCAGTTGGTTCAAATTCAATTCAAGTTGAAGCCCAAAACCCCAGAAAAAAATGCTGAAAAAAAACTTATGCTTGAACCGCTTGTCCCCCAGGATTCCCTTATTATTATTGAATCAATCGCCAACAACACATTTTGATTCATCATTTACATGAGTCAGAGAAGGGTTGGAGTTGGACGTTATGCCTCATTATTTACAGAAATCACAAAGGGGAGTAAAAGTACAAACTGACGAAATGGTTACAACTGAATGCTCAATTCAGGATGCCAAATGCTCTATAGGATTCAACACTGTCGCGGAGAGTTTCCTCTTTAGTCCTGAAGCTCCACCCAAGCTTCTGAAGTTTCTCTGAACTGTATGCGAAGTTGTCGTCCACTTCCACGAAGCTGCAAACCATCAAAAGACACTAGAATAAGTTACAACTTCCAACCATGCAATTGAATTGGCCGAAATGCTACTCTTATCAACATGATTTTCAGTTGACCTATTTAAGTTCGATTACATTTTATTCATCCTTCCATTGTTAGGTCATGTGTCATTTTGAATTTTTAGTCATGCAGCTAAAATCTGGATCCTACATATGTGAATAAAATGGTGTAGAAACTACTACTGAGTAAAGTGGATTACTTTTTGGGGTAAGGGTAAGTTGGATACAAGCTCTTCAATATGTTTATCATATCAGAAACTTTTATTGGAGGTGAATTGCAAATGTATCGTCCAGACGCCTCATGTTTTTCATATGTCAAAAGAAGAGCATCAGCAACATCACGAACATCGACTATATTCCTGAGCCTATTTTCAACAGTGTCACGGTCCCCTGCAAAAGAAAAATGTTTACTTCCACAGAAAAAGCACTGAACCGCAACATTAATTAAGTAAAACAAACAGCTTATGTTAAATGGATGAAACACTTTCCAGCTATTGATTAATATGCTTTTGTGCAATCACAAACAAGCAATAGAGAAGCAATGTTGAGTAAATTATCATTTAAAATTTATAACTCAATGTAAACAAAAAAAACTAAAACAATACATAACAACCCTACCTTTGAAATAATTAATGAGGATTTTACTACTCGAATTTACTGTAGGTTGCATCAAGGGCCCAATTACTAATGATGGGCAAATGGTTACAACATCCAGGCCCGTCTTTGCTGCATAAGCAAAAGCCTCACGTTCTGCTCGGGTTTTGGAAAGGTAATACCAATCCTGCAGGGAAACAGCCAAAAAAAAACAGATCTTTTTAGGCAATCAGGATGTTTTTCATACCATGAAGAAACATAAGATGAGGTGTATGGAAATTATATGGTAAAGCAACCAACTGTAGACAACTGCTTCACTTTCGGAAAACAAGCAAAGAAAATAAGAATAAAACACATGAGCAATGATTTGAGTCCACATCAAATATTAGCATTTATGAAAATACCAAACAAGGTGTTCCAAATCATATGGTCATTCATCTGCGGTTAAGAGTGTATCTAGGAAATAAAGCTACTCCCTCCGATCTTTTATTGATGACGTTCAGACAAAGGTTTTTTCAATTTTGCACTACAATTCTTGTCTGAACGTCATCAAAAGAAAAAAAGGAGGGAGTATAAAGAAGCTGGGAGGACATGATCCTCGACGACAAACTTCTGGAGCTCGCACTTAAAGAGGCTATGCCAGGTTTCAAAGTATACCCTCGAAACTGACTAAAGAAGGAATTCATGATAGTTTGAACTGTCATGTAAAAGGCCAATGGTGATAGAGAGAAATATTATTTCAGGTTGATATTTGCACGTAAACAGTAGAAAGAGAAAAAGCATTGCTTTACTTGAAATTTCAACTCAAAATGTCACCTCATTCTTTCTGCAGTAATCCTCATCTGACCAGCTGTCTTCATCAAAGACCTTGCCCTTGGGCCAGTTAGGATTGTTAAGCACAGCTGCAATTGAAGATACCACCACAACTCGCCTAACTTTTGCCTCATAGCAAGCCTTTAACACATTGATTGTGCCTGTTACAGCAGGAGCTATGACCTCCACCTGTAAATGATGAATTTTTGGGACAGACACAAAAGGGATAAACTATCATAACATGTGTTCGTTAAAAAAAATATCATAGTATGTGCTTCTTTCTGTAAATTAATTAACTTTTACTTTTATCTCTATCATAGCACTGAACAAACAGAAACAAGTGGAATATAACGGGTGTCATGAGCATAGGACCAGATAGAAAATCCATAACCATGCTGCACCACAGCAGAAACGAGAATCATTGTCTGTTGCCACTAAGTTTGTCACATCTCACACTCGATTATAGTTAGTCAATGAATTCAGGATGTTTCCTAGAATAAGAAATGGTATTCATGAAAAAAATCCCTGCTTTATCAAACAAAAACCTTGAGAAAATTCCTTATGTCAAATTCGACTTCACATCTAGCCTGGAGTGGGAAGCTAATTCTTAGCAGGAACGTAATGGTATCAGATGCAGTCTATGCAACAACCACATCCCACGCCTCAAACTTCAGAAAATTATGAAATAGATATTCCTGACCAATTTACCTCAGGGTTGGAGGACCTGCCTGAGGGGACAGGGCTAGCAATATGGAAGACACCCTCACAGCCAGCAACTGCTGATGCAACACTGTTGTAGTCCAATAAATCAGCCTTGAGAAGCTGCAACCTCTCCCCGGCACCTTCCAGCGCCTTGAGATGAGCATTCTTGCTATCATCTACAGCACACACAGAAATGAATCACCACCATATATAATAAATTTACCACATCCCACGCTCCAAACTTCAGAAAATTATGAAATATATATTCCTGACCAATTTACCTCAGGGTTGGAGGACCTGCCTGAGGGGACAGGGCTAGCAATATGGAAGACACCCTCACAGCCAGCAACTGCTGATGCAACACTGTTGTAGTCCAATAAATCAGCCTTGAGAAGCTGCAACCTCTCCCCGGCACCTTCCAGCGCCTTGAGATGAGCATTCTTGCTATCATCTACAGCACACACAGAAATGTATCACCACCATATATAATAAATTTCTTGGCCGACCATAACAATTAATAATCTTGGTCGACCATAACAAGATTTATTTGTCAGTGTTCTTTTCCCCCCATTTCTTTACTTGTTTTTCTTCTTTACTTGTTTCAGGATTTGTATTTGAACTTTATGTTTTTCTTCATGCAAATATGTGGACTTCTCCTGTTTATTCACAAAGAAGACGCGTATGATGAACAGATGAAGGTCAATAGACTATTAGTTTATACTAAGCTATAGAAGCTTTCTGAACCCTACTTTCGGTTATAAAAACGTAAAAGCAGGTATCCAAGTAAATTTTTAAAATTAAAGAACTACGAAAGCTAGAATATCCTTCATGTCCTAATATTCCCCCCTCAAGACAAGATTTTACTAAACGATAGAGCATCAAATTCGGGATCTTGAAATGCTTTTTTCAACTTCCAAGAACTGATCACCACTTGGCTTGTTTCCCTTCTGGAAACCTAACAACTAGGGTCCCGCAATCCCAATCTCCGACTCTGCATCTACGCATTTGAACAATCGGACTCAATACAAGCACACCTATTAGGATGCAAAAATCGTTGCCCTCACAGCCAAGAAGCATCTGCGCGCAGGGGATGACGTATCGAAGAGCGGTGGTACGGTTAGCTGCGAAGGTAAGGGCTCACCTGGATTGCGTACGGTGCCACGGACAGCGTAGTGGCCTCTGGAGAGGAGGAGCTTCACAAGCCAGGAAGCGATGAAGCCTCCGGCGCCGGTCACGCACACGCTCTTCCGCGCCGCCTCCATGCCTCTGGTCTGGGTTTGGTTCTTGTGTTGCCGCTGTTGCAACGCTGCTGCTGATGAACTGAACTGCAACGCAAGTCCAGACTCGAGAGCGGCCTAGGCCAAGTGTATCCGTTTTATGAAAACGTATTTTCCCTTCATTGGGGGTCATCATCTTTGTCTTGCTACTAGTTGCTAGAGCCGTTCCACCTATTTCTAGGATCTTCAGCGGGATGTTTTGGAAGTTATGACATTGTGACAATATTTTAAGGAAAAATACACGTAGTTTTCATCTATTACTACCACTAAGTGTCAATGACATGTAGGACCAGACCCCACATGTCATTGACTAAAGTGATGGTATCGATAAAAATTGGGTCTAAAATGATGGTATAAGTACAAAAAGCTCATATTTTAATTTAACGTGATTCACATCCAACAATTTAATTTTGACTATCGATTTAAATATCCTTACACCTTTTGTACGTCTAAACAATTGTTTATTCGATCTACTTGATCGTGGGACTATATAATGGCATGCAAATCATTTGTATTTTTTTTTTTTGGAATCATGCTAATCATTTGTTAGAGTGTAACACGTCGTCGCCATACATGAATATACATGATAGAGGCTCTAGGATTTATATTGGGGCGGCAACCGTAGCTCTAACAGCCTCCCTAGTTTTTCAAATTACCGAATTTTTCCATGATGATATCATCTAAATGTACAAATGTTTTGGCAGTGATTATGTTTTGGAAAAAAAGGCAAAAATCCTAAATCCTATTTCTTCAATGGATGAACACAAATTTAATCCTTCTTAATATCTGACTCAATACTATCCGTTTAAAACGTTTATTCAAAAGAAAAAAAACTAACTTTTTTGTACGGTAAATTTAGATGAAAGAGCATATGGATTCATCTCCACGCTTCTGGTAGCGAACTTGAACCTCTTTCGCTGCCTTCATTTCCTAAAAGTAAAACGGGCCATGAAATCTAAGCTGGGCTCGTAAGACCTGTGCAATTCTCGGCCTTCCGGAAGGTAATGGGCCATGGGCTCTTCATATGGGCAGATGCATTCACGGGCTTCATTTCCCAAAATGGTCCATGGGCTACTATTAAACGATCAGCTGGCTTTGTCTCAAAAAGAAAGAAAAAATCAGTGGGCTGTACTTCTTCCGGAGACGAAAAACAGAATGCAGCACTAGTTGTACATCGAGCTCAAAATTTGCTAATTTTGCCAGAAGAACAAATCCAACGATTTGGACTCGGATCACAGCACTGATCTGTTGGGACGACGACGTTGTAGATATGATTCGGAGTGGGCTCGAATCCATCGCACGCCGACATATCCCTCGCGCCGCCGACCGCCGCAGGAGCACGCACGCGCTCCACCTGCCGCAACCTGACTGGCGGAAATCCTCGTCGGCGCGTGCCAGCCTTTCCGGTAAGGAAGAAGCAGGTGCTGATCTGCTAACCCTCGGCGCCAGGACGATTAGGGCGCTCCTGTTGATGATGATAAGGTTTAGGGCGCTTTGTTTACGGGAGAGCAAACTTGCTTTAGTTTAGTTTTGTCAGGGGACACGACGCACTTAGACGGGGCTAATGATGATCGGATCCCCGCGCACATGGGCTTCTCCCCGGAGCCACGGCACGGCGCCGCTCCGCGCCACTATAATACGGCGGGTAAACAGGGCCCGGAGACCAGGGC
>LAPY01000068.1:71239-93913 GCA_000970635.1 Eragrostis tef
TCGTCTTTTGGCGTCGTCTTGTTGGGGGTTCACCAAAAACCCTAGCCGCTGACATGCCCTTCCTTATTGCCGCTCCGGGCCCACTTGCAGGCCTCCGGCGAGGACGGGGCGCCCCGCCACGTTTGCCCGAAGCTCTTTCCGTCAGATGCCCGAAGACCTTTGGGCCTGCGATCCGCGCTTCGCGCCCAGCGTCAAGTCCTGCAGGGGGAAAGACATACGATAACACAAAGAGTCATCAGTCTGCATGATGAAGACCCTTCGGGTTAGTTGTACAGAGGTGTACGGGTTTGAAGCCCGCTCCGTGGATCCAAATGGAACACAATAAATCACCTGGCCCGGATGGATTTCCAGCAGAGTTTTACCAGGTGTTTTGGGAGGTTATAAAATGGGATTTACTCGCCCTCTTTCATGACTTCCATAATGAAACGCTGCCGCTTCATAGCTTAAATTTTGGTATCATTACTCTTTTACTAAAAACTAATGATGCGAAGCAAATTCAACAATACCGTCCAATTTGCCCAATTTGTGTGTTGAATGTCAGCTTTAAAATTTTTACTAAAGTTGGCGCGAACAGAATTAATATTGTGGCTACTTCGGTAGTTCAACCCTCCCAAACGGCTTTTATTCCAGGGAGAAACATTATGGAGGGGGTGGTTATTCTTCATGAGACTATCCATGAGCTCCACACTAAAAAACAAAACGGAGTCATATTCAAAATTGACTTCGAAAAAGCTTATGACAAAGTTAAATGGTCCTTTCTTCAGCAAACCTTGCGAATGAAGGGTTTTTCTCCTAAATGGTGTCGATGGATTGAGAAATTTGTTGAAGGGGGTAGCGTCGGTATCAAAGTTAATGATGATATCAGTCGGTATTTCTAAACAAAAAAGGGCCTTCGTCAAGGCGACCCTATGTCACCGATTCTGTTTAACATCGTGGCTGATATGTTGGCCGTGCTTATTAAAAGAGCAAAAGAGGATGGACAGATCAGTGGGATTATTCCCCACCTTGTGGATGATGGATTTTCTATTTTACAATATGCAGATGATACCATTTTATTCATGGACCATGATTTGGAAAAGGCAAAGAACATGAAACTGTTACTGTCTGCCTTTGAACAATTATCAGGTCTTAAAATAAATTTCCACAAGAGCGAGTTATTTTGTTATGGTGAGGCTGCTGAGTTTGAAGATGACTATATGGAGCTTTTCGGATGCAGCGGGGGTAATTACCCGTTTCGTTATTTGGGAATCCCTATGCATCATAAGAAACTCCAGAATAGTGACTGGAAAATGATTGAAGAAAGATTTGGAATCTTTCTTCAATGCCTTAGAAATCATTGCCTTAGAAATCCAAAATAAATGCTTGTTAAGTAAATGGTTATTCAAATTACTTAATGAGGATGGCATGTGGCAATCTCTGGTCAGGAACAAATATTTGGGTTCTAAGATCTTGTCACAGGTCAGGATAAACAAAACGATTCACATTTTTGGCGTGGTCCTTTAAAAGTCAAAGATGATTTCTTATCATGCATATCTTTTAATATTAAAGATGGTTCCCAGGTTATATTTTGGGAGGATGCATGGTGTGGACCAAGACCTTTTAGTGAGTTATATCCTAACCTGTACAATGTGGCCTATAACCCACATGATTAAGTTGCTCAGGTTATGGGAAGTGAGCCATACAATTTGACTTTCAGAAGAACATTGGTTGGAATAAAACTCATAGAGTACAATAATCTGTTGGTTAAAATATCAACTGCTACATTAACAGGGGAAAGGGATTCAGCGACTTGGAAGTTACATAAGAATGGTATGTTCTCGACCAGTTCTATGTATTCCTTTTTAATGGACCAAAGAACTCCCTTTCGACATAAGTTAATATGGAAGTTGAAGCTACCTTTAAAAATTAAAATTTTCCTATGGTATCTTGTTAGGGGTGTTATCTTAACCAAGGACAACCTAGCTAAGAGGAATTGGTCAGGGAGTCATAAGTGTTGTTTTTGCAATTGTAATGAGACAATCCAACACTTGTTTTTTCACTGTCATCATGCCAAAACCATATGGAGGGTAGTTCAGACCGCTACAGGTCTTGTCCCACCTTGATCAATAACTCATATAACGGGAGATTGGCTTGCCAATGTTAATTCGAGCAAGCGTAATATTATTCTAGGAGGGGTGGCTGCCATGTGCTGGGCTATATGGCGGTGTAGGAATGATATTTGTTTTAATAATGCAAAATATACATCGTTTATGTAGGCACTGTTCAGGGGAGCCTATTGGTTGCGGTATTGGGCGCTGTTGCAGCCTGAGGAGGTTAGAGATCATCTACGAGGGGTGAGCGCAAAATTAGAGATTGCTGCGTTGGAACTTTATGCCTCTCATAGATGGAGATTTAATAATAGACTTGATCCTTCTTAATTGCTTCTTCATGTTTATTTGATCTCTCTTGTCAATCAGAGGATTGACCGTTATGTAATAATGAAACAAAAACAAAAACCGGGCTGCGTGCTGTGCAGAGACCGGAAACTCTGGTTTCCATTATCTAAAAAAACGTATAGATCCGTGACCCAAGCTAGTGAAAAAAATAATACCAGTGGATACTAGTATATGTTGTAGGTTTGGAGGAATATTTGGTGGTAAGTCATGTCAAATATGCTCCTTGTCATTTTGTGTCACCTTGGGCGCGATGGCAGTGTACAGTACGCAAAGAGAAACCGAGTGGAGAAATCATGTTTCAGGCACATTGAGATTGAGAGTGTTAGTCTCAAAAAAAAAAAACGAGAGTGTTAAATGTGACAGAGTTGAAGGCAGCAAGTGGATCGATGGATTCCCTGCACTGTTTGTGGTAGTGTGTACTGTAGAACGTACTTTCTTCATCATGTACTAGAGTAATTGTTGGGGGGCAGAATGGCAATGGCTTATAGTGAAAAAAAAAAGGAACGACCGAGTAACGAGTTGACGTTTGCATGTATCCCGGTCGGGGGGAGGACGAACTACTCGGACAGTCCGACTCTGTGAGTTCGTCCGAAGCTCTGCATTTGTCAACCGCTAACTCTTTAGGCAGTACCCGTAAGGACTACAGAAAAATGCTCCGAGTGTCGGATATTCTCATACTCTCGTGGACTAGTACGTAGCTACCTGCGGTGTGTAGTGTAGTACTATAGTCGTAGCGTGGTTGACCAGTTGCTATATTCCCCGCCGTGAAGAGCGGCGATTAGATTAGTGCAGCAGAGCACACTACGAAACGTAGCACTGCGACAGGATCTCTACCGCCCAGTTTGGTTAGGCATACTTGGGCAAGAGAATATTCCCATGTGATCTTAAAAAAATGGAAACAAATCCTTATTTTCTGAGGGAAGAAAAGGTTCCAAATCATGTGTAGGGTAGGACGACTCGGGTGTAGAGGCTCTGAGTTGAGCGATCTGGCCCATCTCCTAGTGGAAGGCGCGGCGCCGCGGCCCACTGATGCTGCCGAGACTGGTAGTGGTCACTGAGCGGAACCTTGCACGCGATCAGGGGTGGCGGTGCCGGTGGCCCGGTGACGCGATCAGAGAGGCATACGCTGCGGCTGTGATACACCTCCCCTCTTCCCGAACCACATGGACGTTTTGTCAAATACAGCGGCCTGGCGACAATAGAAAGGGGCAAGCCCAGCAAGCGGCCGGTCCAGGGGCTGCTGCGGCCCGAACAGTTGTTGTATCGCATGGCACGAACCCGAGCTGAATGTGTCGCCGGCGCCGCCTTCTTCCTCCCGTCCCCCAGAGCAGCGTTGCCGAGCCGGATTTTCCAGCAGGGACCTTTTCGCGCGAATCCACTCAAAAGGAGGATTTTGCTCGGCATGGTGAGAAGTTCTTCACCGGACCGTTGGTCTGACAGTACCAGTGCGCGACCACCGTGCATGTGCACAACAAGCCAGCCAGCCAGCCAGCCAAGCCGCTACGGGATTTAGCCGAGCTGCTTGGATCGAACGGAGGAGAGGAGCATGCGTGCACAAATAAGAGGCGGGATTTACGGAGCTGACAGCTGATGAAATCGTGATCCAAAAGGAAGCCCTCTTCATGCACAGACACAGCATACCGTCCATGAAATGTGGGGATCCAGCAGAAAGTTGATGCCAACAAGTATGTATACTAGCAGAGCAAATGGAGCGCTGCCAACTAAGAGGATGATCGATGCGCATATATACCCAAATGAACCGACAAGCTAACAGGAAGTACATGTTCAAAAAACGTAGCAACTGGCAACGTGCGCACTCTTGCTTCACGTTAAAGCTCAATCCGATCGAGCTCCGTTGCATTTTACAGCGCCTGCACAGCGAGTAAATTAGAGATGGCTGGGTTAAATAACCCGGAGCGAAAGGTGCCGTTACAGCGAAGGTAAAAAGAGAAAAGAGACGTATATCTTTTGTAGCATGGGCGGCGGCACAAGTGCAATCCATGACCCAAGCTAGTACGTACCACTACCACGACGTCCTCAGTGGTGGATACACTATTCTTTTGACGGATCAATACGTCGTTTCGAGTGGCGACCATACGGTGGTGCAGCTGGAGTCGACACCACAAGGACGGTAGCATCGGAAACGGCTGATCCAGCCCGGTGCTGCTTTAACGGAAAAGGCCATGCCCGGTGTTGCAGAGGCTGCACCGTATACTCTTTTAACTTTGGGTACCTATAAACAGGGGTTTACATGACAAGATGCGTCTATACATGTCAGAACATGTAAAATAAGTCATGCCCTTTTTTATTTTACAAAAAGATGACAGAAAAAACAGTACAAAGCGTCGACAAAGCCTGACCACTAGATACTCCTTGTATTCCTTTATTTATTTATATATTATATCTGTGTAGACAGTAGGCAGCAGCCAAGATCACGTATATACTAGTATATCCCCACCATCTCCAAAAGCAGCCATACAACGTATCACTCTATCATCGTTGAAAATAAATACAAATAAAATGTCACTTATCTCCCCAAGATCGGATTCTCTCATCATGCTCTTCCCATACTCACGCTTTGAACATCTTTGTCTTCATTTATGTTTGTTGCCATCTCGGTTACGTCCGCGAGTGGGAGGGACGAGGAAAAGTGCAGTTAATGGCCACCCATTCCTCCGGTTTTTTCTGATCAGTTTATTCCCCTCTTCTCGGCAGTTGCAAAGTAGTGCTGTAACTTGGCAGTTCCAGGAAACGTGTATTCATTCGTACACTTGAAATCGACATTCTATTCCATTCCCCTGGGTGTCTGGGCGTTCGCGATGGCTTCTTCTCCAGGCAGAAAGATGTTCTTCCTCTGGCTCTCTTTGGTGCTACTTCGACAGCCCTGCTTCTGTTCCTGTTCTCAGGTGAGTTCGAGTACAATCAGCATTCTTTTTCTTGAATTCTCTTCTTCGGTGTTCACGTCATTGAGACTCTGGGCTCTGGCCCTTCTTTCTTGAGATCTTCAAATTACTTAACTCTTTCTAAATGAATTTCAATCTCAGGTGTATGTGGTTTACATGGGCAAAGGATTGCAGACAATCAGTCGTCGTCAGCATGACATTTTGCGACCATACGGTGGTGCAGCTGGAGTCGACACCACAAGGACGGTAGCATCGGAAACGGCTGATCCAGCCCGGTGCTGCTTTAACGGAAAAGGCCATGCCCGGTGTTGCAGAGGCTGCACCGTATACTCTTTTAACTTTGGGTACCTATAAACAGGGGTTTACATGACAAGATGCGTCTATACATGTCAGAACATGTAAAATAAGTCATGCCCTTTTTTATTTTACAAAAAGATGACAGAAAAAACAGTACAAAGCGTCGACAAAGCCTGACCACTAGATACTCCTTGTATTCCTTTATTTATTTATATATTATATCTGTGTAGACAGTAGGCAGCAGCCAAGATCACGTATATACTAGTATATCCCCACCATCTCCAAAAGCAGCCATACAACGTATCACTCTATCATCGTTGAAAATAAATACAAATAAAATGTCACTTATCTCCCCAAGATCGGATTCTCTCATCATGCTCTTCCCATACTCACGCTTTGAACATCTTTGTCTTCATTTATGTTTGTTGCCATCTCGGTTACGTCCGCGAGTGGGAGGGACGAGGAAAAGTGCAGTTAATGGCCACCCATTCCTCCGGTTTTTTCTGATCAGTTTATTCCCCTCTTCTCGGCAGTTGCAAAGTAGTGCTGTAACTTGGCAGTTCCAGGAAACGTGTATTCATTCGTACACTTGAAATCGACATTCTATTCCATTCCCCTGGGTGTCTGGGCGTTCGCGATGGCTTCTTCTCCAGGCAGAAAGATGTTCTTCCTCTGGCTCTCTTTGGTGCTACTTCGACAGCCCTGCTTCTGTTCCTGTTCTCAGGTGAGTTCGAGTACAATCAGCATTCTTTTTCTTGAATTCTCTTCTTCGGTGTTCACGTCATTGAGACTCTGGGCTCTGGCCCTTCTTTCTTGAGATCTTCAAATTACTTAACTCTTTCTAAATGAATTTCAATCTCAGGTGTATGTGGTTTACATGGGCAAAGGATTGCAGACAATCAGTCGTCGTCAGCATGACATTTTGAGGCTTCATTACCAAATGCTGGCTTCTGTTCATGAAGGAAGGTTTGTAACATAATTCTTTGCTGTTGATATCTATCCAGCTTCAGGAATCGTTGATTTCACGCTAAATTTACAGCTTGGAGAAGGCACAGGCATCACATGTCTACACGTACAGCAACGGCTTCCAAGGATTTGCGGCAAAACTGAACAAAGATCAAGCCATGAGCCTAGCCGGTAACCCCCCTACACACGGCTTCTTCAGAAATATATAGCATTAGTAGTGAATCAAATGGTGATGGCGGTGATGTCAATAAGCTTTACTTGGTCGTGCAATTCTCTAGAGATGCCTGGTGTCGTCTCAGTATTCCCAAACACGAAGAGGAACCTCCACACCACCCATTCATGGGATTTCATGGGTTTGTCCACCAACGCAGAGGCCGAGATCCCTGGACTGTCCACCAAGAATCAGGAGAACGTTATTGTTGGATTCATCGACACAGGTGAGGAGAACTGCAATAGCATACTCCATTCATTCTGCATTGAGATCTTTTGGTCATGTGAAAGGTTTGTTGTGTTGTTTCAATTGCAAGCATCATGTGACACCACAAAGGCAGAAAATCATTTATAATCCATCAGTGATTCCAGTTGTCAGTTTAGCACATGTCCATCTGATTGACTCATGTCATATGATGCATTTGTTTCTATGCTGAACTTGTATTCATTTTATCGTACATCATGATTCCTACATTATGCTCGCCTTATACATCAAATGATCGTTTGGCCATAACAGTAGAAAACATACAGATGCCGTCAGACTGATAGATGCTTGTAAATCACGATCATGACATTTTAATTAACTGCTTATACGTGTAATTGTGTGTACTTACCTTTCCAGGAATATGGCCAGAATCTCCTAGTTTCAGTGATCATGGGATGCCGCTGGTTCCTAAAAGATGGAGAGGGCAATGCCAGACAGGTGAGGCAAATTCACCGTCAAATTTCACCTGTAACAGGTAAATGCTTCGAAATTATCTCACGCTATTTAAACAAAGAAATTCGTATGGAGGAGTATCCATTATTGAGCTCATGAACTCGTCCATCTTCCCTAATACGACAGGAAGATAATTGGAGGTAGATATTACCTCAACGGATTCCAGACAGAGGAGGGTGGTTCAGGTAAAAGTGCTGTCAAATTCATATCTCCAAGAGACAGCTCAGGGCACGGCAGCCACACTGCCTCAATAGCAGCTGGAAGATTTGTCAGAAACATGAATTTGGGAGGTTTGGGCACTGGAGGAGGTCGGGGAGGAGCCCCCATGGCAAGGATTGCAGTTTACAAGGCTTGCTGGGACTCAGGCTGTTATGATGCCGACATTCTTGCAGCATTTGACGATGCCATCAGTGATGGCGTTGACATTATATCCGTGTCTCTAGGCCCAGACTATCCACAGGGTGGCTATTTCAGCGACGCGATATCTGTCGGCTCGTTCCATGCAACAAGAAATGGAATTCTGGTTGTTTCTTCTGCTGGTAATGCTGGGAGACAGGGCTCAGCAACTAACCTTGCACCATGGATGCTCACGGTAGCTGCAGGAACAACTGATAGATCCTTTGCCTCCTACATCAGACTGGAAAATGGTACCTTCGTAATGGTAACTTTCATGCTTTAACGTCATTTTCAGTATCAGTTTCTAATGCAATCTTAAGAATCCTTTCATGAAAATTGCGCCTTTCTCATGCATAGGGTGAGAGCTTGAATACATTCCACATGAAAACTTCCATCAGAACTATTGCAGCTTCAGATGCAAATGCAGGCTATTTCACCCCCTACCAATCCAGGTAAAACAAAAACATCTCTAATGAATGTTTGGATTTGAATTATCAGCAAAGTGAATTTATATTGTTGTTCTTTCTTCTAGCTTCTGTGTGGACAGCTCTTTAAATAGGACTAAGGTCAGGGGAAAGATTCTTGTTTGCCGCCATGCAGAAGACTCCTTTGAATCACGTGTATCACAGAGTATTATTGTCAAGAAAGCTGGTGCGGCCGGGATGATTCTCATCGATGAGATGGGGGATCATGTTGCCAATCACTTCGTTCTTCCTGGTACTTCTGTTGGGAAAGCAATGGGCAACAGAATTCTTTCTTATATCAAGAGTACAAGGTTGTCCGCACTTGCTTTTGAAAGGGCATTTTTATTGGCATGTCAACTTTTTTCTAAAATAATTTTCTACAGGCATGCCAGTACGATGATCTTGCCAGCAAAGACAATCTTGGGGTTCCGAAATGCTCCCCAGGTAGCAGCATTCTCTTCAAGAGGTCCAAATTCATTGACACCTGAGATCCTGAAGGTAACCAGCAGTAAAGTAGGGGACTATAGGTGATAAATTGATTCGGGCATGTTCCTTACATCCTTTTCCATGCATACATTTTGTAGCCTGATGTCGCTGCTCCCGGGTTGAACATTTTGGCAGCATGGTCTCCCGCTAAGAATAATATGCACTTTAACATCCTATCTGGAACTTCCATGGCGTGCCCCCATGTTACAGGAATAGCAGCTCTTGTCAAAAGCGTATATCCATCATGGTCTCCTTCAGCAATCAAATCAGCAATCGTGACAACAGGTAACAGAATAACAATATTCTGAGGATAAATTAGTGTTGTAACCAATCTCATGAATCTTATCTTGCAGCAATTGTACTAGATAAAAAAGGAAAAACCATAACAACAGATCCTGATGGGAAAACTGCAACCCCGTTCGACCTTGGCTCGGGTTTTATGAATCCCATCAAAGCTCTCAACCCAGGGATAATCTTTGATGCTCAGCCAGAAGACTACAAGTCATTCTTATGTGCTATAGGCTATGATGACCACTCATTGCATCTAATGACTGGAGACAATAGCACCTGCACCCACAGAGCCTCCACTACTGCTAGTGCTCTGAACTACCCTTCAATCACCATACCATACCTGAAGAAAAATTATTTGGTCTCTCGAACTGTGACAAATGTGGGTAATCCTAGGAGCGCTTACCGTGCTGTGGTGTCTGCCCCTCATGGCATCAATGTGACAGTGAACCCAGAAGTTATCGTCTTCGAGAAGTACGGTGTGAAGAAGACTTTCACAGTTAGTTTCCATGTGGATGTGCCTCCTCAAGGTTATGCTTTCGGTTCTTTATCGTGGCATGGGAGAGAAGCTCGCCTGACTGTGCCATTGGTGGTAAAAGTCCAGACTGGCAACAGCTGACAAAGGCCTGATTTTATCACCTGCGTGGCATGGGAGAGAAGCTCGCCTGACTGTGCCATTGGTGGTAAAAGTCCAGACTGGCAACTGCTGACAAAGGCCTGATTTTATCACCTGGATAGATATTCATATTTGACAAAGGTAAAATTAGATGCAGTCAGTTTGCTTTAGAAATGTTAACTACAATGGATAGGGATGGGTAGATAAAATGATTGGTAGCCATTTATTTTTCTTAATTAGAATTGACCTGTTTCATAGTACTTCTTTGTAATCTCGAATGTTATCCTGATGGATAAAAGTTGGTCAATCCCTGGATTTACCACCAAAATGTATTCCCTTTAACTTGCTTCGCAAAAATACCCAAGACAGCCTTAGGTAAATGTAACAATAATGCAGAAGGTACTCTACCGAATGATCAGCGACCTAGCCATGAATTCATTCGCCCAGATCCTACTCTGACGCAATTACTCCCGTGAGCCGATCCTACCCGCCGCTGGCGCAATCGTGTAAGTCGGCGAGGGAACAGATCAGTACATTGCTAGATGCCGAAACTCACCGGTCTCCTGCCGGCGCCGCCCGCCGCCGCCGCCGCCGCCGCCGAGGGAATTGCAGAACCACGGACGCCCGCAGAACGAAAGTGGTGTGGGCCATAGCTCAGATTGGGCCCATGAAGGAATGAATCCCACATACGGCCCATTTACTCTTTCGTCAACCTCCAGTCTCGTCGTCTTCATTTCAGTCCGCAACCCCCGCCCGTCCCGCCGGCGCTGGGGAGATTTTTGCAATTTTACCATTGGATATAATGGACTTCGCTACAATACTATTGGAACATGTTTTAACAGTTTTATCTCTATCAAAAGATGTAAAAAGACACAAATACTCCTCATCTCTCTCACACACTCCTACTGCTTCTTTTTTAGTTTTAGCATGGAGACTTCTCAAAATATTACACAAAATTATGCCATGTTGTGCTACATGACACTTAAAATATTATACAAAGTGACATAATTATTATGCCAACGCGCATAATTATTATTTTACCATGCTACATGTTCAGAATTATGTGGAAATAAATAATTATACCATGCTAGAAAATATTTTAATATTTATTTTGTGTAATATTTTAATTGTTATGTAGCATAACATGGCATAATTTTATGAAATATTTTGAGGAGCCGACATGCTAAAAGTGAAAATGAAGCACTAGGAGTGTATGTGAGAGAGATGAGGAATAGTTGTGTCTTTTTTATCTTTTGATAAAGGTAAAACTGTTAAAACATGTTCCAATAATAAAAACATGTTCCAATGGTAAAACGAACGTACTAGATGTGATTATAATGGTATAGTAGCAAAGCGAGATTATGCGAAGACCATTGTAGCCAATGGTAAAATTGCAAAAATCTCGGCGCTGGGCGTCCCTCTTTTTCCTCGCCGGTGAGCCGCGGTAGAGCTGTAGGTGCGGTCCACGCCCGGAAAAGCCGAGGCGGCGGCCATGGCTTCCGCATTGGTTGATCGCATATGGTTGTGGGACCGGGAAAGGAGTAGGCGCCTTCGGCTGCCACGTGAGGCACCGAGACGGAGGATGGAGAAGAATAACCACGCAATGTGGGTGGAGGCTGACCCGGGGGAGACGGGTGGAGGTCTCGATGGACGCGGCGGTCGTGTGCCGTTGGGGAGCGAGAGATTCTCGGGGAGTGTTCGGAATCCTTGGGTCTGGGCCGGGGGTTCGCGAGGCGCTGGTGCGGCGTGGCGTTGCAGCGGGAGGAAGGAGGGGTGGAGTTTTACCCGCAACACACGTGCGGCGGCGCGGGCTTCACGGGGGCGGGGTTCTAATTTGGGGTTGGCGCGAAGCCGGGGGAGGAGCTCGGTTGGTTGGCGGAGTGGACAGGGCTCGGATTCCTCGTCGCGGGCTCCCGGCGTGAGTTCATCGTCCTCAACGTCGACGACTTCGCCAAGGTGAGACCGCCGGCCGTTCGTACCTGTTTCAATATGCATTTTTCATCCTCATCACAAAAATGAACAACTTCGTTTTTTTCTCCCAAAATTCCGTATTTTTTTCCAGGAGGGCCAAGAACTTGCGTTTCTGATGCTTTTTGTTATTGTAAATTGTTCATGTCAAATTGCTATGTTATGCGTTGAACCTTGGTTTGGACGCTTTATTTATCTGTAAATATCAGAGGTGAATTGTAAGGCGGTAAAAGAAATGGAGAAAGGCATTATTTACTGCGTTTCATCTTGGTTTTAATTCGTATTGTACTGGTATATGAATATGTTATTTTAGTATGTGTGCACTTAAGTAAGTTTTCCCTAAGTTCTAACTTCCATTTCAATTTTGTTGGCATCACAATACAGCAAGAGTCTTCCCAAGGCTGTCCAGACTATTTCTGTCAGATATGCGGAGATGATATTGATGTACTACAAGAAGAAAATGAGTATTTTGTTGCATGCAATGAGTGTGCTTTCCCTGTATGCCGCACTTGCTATGAGTATGAGCGTCAGGAAGGAACACAAGCATGCCCTCGATGCAAGACCCGTTACAAGCGTCACAAAGGTACGGCTTTTGCTCCTTAATCTTGTGGAAAATTCTCAGCTTTGCTGTATCTAGATTGGGAAGTAAAGTGTAGTCACATTCTTTAGGCAGTCCTCGAGTCCACGGGGATGAGGAAGAAGAAGGTTCTGATGACATTGAGAGTGAGTTTGCTTCCAGTATAGCTGGAAGATCAAATGTAGTGCATCCATACCGCGTCTCTGTAGCAGAAAGCTCCATGACCTCATGGGACATGGACAGTATCAGTGTGACAAATAGTGGAGCAAGTGTCCATTGTTACGAAGAGGTAATGAACATTAAAATTCCAAACCACCCGACACTGATTCAGTGAGAAAGTAACACGTTTACTTTTCCAGCATGTAGGAAGTCCAACAAATCATCATGCTCTTGTTGTGCACCCTGACACTGGAGAAATCATGCGATATAATCCTGGTATGCTTCTTGTCCGGCTAATTTAGCCTTCTTTTTTCATGTGCTTTTGTAGTCTAAAACTTATCAGGGTTTTCTGTTGTTTTAGCATATGCAAGACCAATAAATCCCAAACGAGACCTGGCACTATATGGCTACGGATCTGTTGCCTGGAAAAATAGGGTTGAGTGGAAAAGAAAGCAGCATCAGAAAATGCAAAGCATTTCATCCGATGCTGAAGAATCTGACCAAAATGATTTTGACAGTGATCGCGATGTTCCCAGGTGAATGTATTATCCTACATCAGTAATATAAGAAAATCCCAAAAGAAAGCATTCTGGAATTGAATGTTACCAAAAAAAATGACAGGCTAGTCTTGTCGGCCTATTGTTAGTTATCTTGCCTTGACCTAGATTTTGAAACATAAATAGTAAGTCAAATTGTTGTGGTGCCTTTATACCAGATCCTCGGGAAGTTTTTTTTGGGGGGCTCTTGAGATGTTTTCTTGTACCCTTTCTGTTGTTGACGAATTTTTTAAAACATTGTAGGTGTGCTGAGAGCAAGCAGCAGCTATCAAGGAAGTTACCTATTCCTTCTAGCAAGATAAACCCTTACAGGATAATAATCATTTTGCGTCTGGCCATTCTTGCCTTGTTTATCCACTACCGGATTCTGAATCCTGTTCATGATGCCTATGGTTTATGGTTGACTTCAGTTATTTGTGAAATTTGGTTTGCTTTTTCATGGATTCTTGATCAATTTCCCAAGTGGTACCCAGTAAAGAGAGAAACATACTTGGATCGTTTATCATTAAGGTAATTCGTCTATCTAATTTTCATATATGCATGCAAACAATTATAATTTGTCTAGTTTGATAAATCTTGCACCATTTGCCCCTTAGGTATGAGAAGGAAGGAAAACAATCAGAGCTGGCTTCAATCGATATATTTGTTAGTACAGTTGATCCTATGAAGGAACCTCCTTTAATCACTGCAAACACTGTTTTGTCCATACTGGCAGTGGATTATCCTGTTGATAAAGTTTCTTGCTATGTATCGGATGATGGTGCAGCAATGCTTACTTTTGATGCACTTACAGAAACTTGTCTATTTGCACGCAAGTGGGTCCCCTTTTGTAAGAAGTATAAAATTGAGCCTCGGGCTCCTGAATGGTATTTTGCTCAGAAAATTGACTATCTGAGAGAAAAAGTTCTTCCAGAATTTGTTCGAGAACGCCGAGCAATGAAGGTTGTCCGCTTATTTTGCAATTTCCCTAGTATGTTTTTTGTTTGTTTGCACCTTGCTAGGAACTTTTGAAAATGAGACTCTACTTAACATCATGCACATGATGGTACAATGTTAACCATGTTCCTAGTGTGGGAAAAAATTAAGCTAGCAAGAGTGTCAAGTGATGAAATTCTGGACAAGTGCTATACATAATTATTGGCCGGAACAATTTCCTTTATATAAAAAAATTGCTTGTATTAAGCAGTTTAATAATGCACTTTGCCTATAAGCCCTTTAATTATATTTCTTTCGCTTAGTTTCATATACGTTATACTTGTATGTCTGCAACTATTGTCAGGTCTTAATTTGCATTTTGATTTTTCATACAGAGAGAATATGAAGAATTTAAGGTTGGTATCAATTCGGTAGTTGCTAATTCACGCAAAGTTCCCGAGGGAGGATGGTCTCTGCCAGAAGGAGGTCCATGGCAGGGAAATAATGTTCAAGACCATGCCGGAATGATCCAGGTTAGAGCTTTTATTTGTCTCTAACAGACTCCTTTTTACAGCTCCATTTCTTTCTAATTTCCATAGTAGAAACAGTTATTGGTGTGATCCATGTTATTTTGTTTTGTAATATTAATTTAACATTCTTTGTTTGTTTTAATGTTGCTTGCAGGTCATCACTGGGCATGACTGTGTTATGGATGATGCTGGAAATAAATTGCCTTGTTTGGTATATGTATCAAGAGAGAAAAGGCCCGGATTTGATCACCATAAAAAGGCTGGTGCCTTGAACGCGTTGGTAAGTTGCAGTGTTGAATCATGTCTTTTTTTAGGAAGATCATTCTATGGTATCAGCTACTTCCTCAAACTAACGATCTGATTTTCCTTTTAGCTGCGAACATCAGCAATCCTCTCAAATGCACCTTTTATTCTGAATGTGGATTGTGATCACTATATGAACAATAGCAAAGCACTACGGGAGGCAATGTGTTTTCTGATGGACCCAGTATTGGGAGGCAAGATTTGTTATGTTCAATTTCCCCAGAGATTTGATGGCATTGATCAACACGATAGATATTCAAACCGCAACGTTGTGTTTTTCGATGTATGTATGGCATATATTCATTCTAACTTTATTTGGAAGATACAGAAGCTGAAATAAGTGTTACAAATAGTGGAGCAAGTGTCCATTGTTACGAAGAGGTACGTTAAAATTCCAAACTACCCGACACTGATTCAGTGAGAAAGTCACACGTTTATTTTTGCAGCATGTAGGAAGTCCAACAAATCATCATGCCCTTGTTGTGCACCCTGACACTGGAGAAATCATGCGATATAATCCCGGTATGCTTCTTTTTCGGCTAATTTAGCCTTCTTTTTCATGTGCCTTTGTGGTCGAAAACTTATCAGGGTTTTCTGTTGTTTTAGCATATGCAAGACCAATAAATCCCAAACGTGACCTAGCACTATATGGCTACGGATCTGTTGCCTGGAAAACTAGGGTTGAGTGGAAAAGAAAGCAGCAGCAGAAAATGCAAAGCATTTCATCCGATGCTGAAGAATCCGATCAAAATGATTTTGACAGTGATCATGATGTTCCCAGGTGAGTGTATTATCCTACATCTGTAATACAAGAAAATCCCAAAAGAAAGGATTCTGGAATTGATTGTTACCCAAAAAAAGATATGACAGTCTAGTCTTGTTGGCCTATCACATAATATCAATATGGCTAGTCATCTTGCCTTGACCTAGATTTTGAAACATAAAAAGTAAGTCAAATTATTGTGGTGCCTTTATACCAGATCCTCAGTAGTTATTTTATTTTTGGCTCTTGAGATGTTTTCTTCTACCCTTTTTGTTGTTGACAAATTTTTAAAACATTGTAGATGTGCTGAGAGCAAGCAGCAGCTATCAAGGAAGTTACCTATTCCCTCTAGCAAGATAAACCCTTACAGGATAATAATCATTTTGCGTCTGGCCATTCTTGCCTTGTTTATCCACTATCGGATTCTGAATCCTGTTCATGATGCCTATGGGTTATGGTTGACTTCAGTTATTTGTGAAATTTGGTTTGCTTTTTCATGGATTCTTGATCAATTTCCCAAGTGGTGCCCAGTAAAGAGAGAAACATACTTGGATCGTTTATCATTGAGGTAATTCGTGTATCTAATTTTCTTATAGGCACGTAAACAATTATAATCTATCTAGTTTGTAAAATCTTGCACCATTTGTTCCTTAGGTATGAGAAGGAAGGAAAACAATCAGAGCTGGCTTCGATCGATATATTTGTTAGTACAGTTGATCCAATGAAGGAACCTCCTTTAATTACTGCAAACACTGTTTTGTCCATACTGGCAGTGGATTATCCTGTTGATAAAGTTTCTTGCTATGTATCGGATGATGGTGCAGCAATGCTTACTTTTGATGCACTTACAGAAACTTGTCTATTTGCACGCAAGTGGGTCCCCTTTTGTAAGAAGTATAAAATTGAGCCTCGGGCTCCTGAATGGTATTTTGCTCAGAAAATTGACTATCTGAGAGAAAAAGTTCATCCAGAATTTGTTCGAGAACGCCGAGCAATGAAGGTTGTCCGCTTATTTTGCAATTTCCCTAGTATGTTTTTTGTTTGTTTGCACCTTGCTAGGAACTTTTGAAAATGAGACTCTACTTAACATCATGCACATGATGGTACAATGTTAACCATGTTCCTAGTGTGGGAAAAAATTAAGCTAGCAAGAGTGTCAAGTGATGAAATTCTGGACAAGTGCTATACATAATTATTGGCCGGAACAATTTCCTTTATATAAAAAAATTGCTTGTATTAAGCAGTTTAATAATGCACTTTGCCTATAAGCCCTTTAATTATATTTCTTTCGCTTAGTTTCATATACGTTATACTTGTATGTCTGCAACTATTGTCAGGTCTTAATTTGCATTTTGATTTTTCATACAGAGAGAATATGAAGAATTTAAGGTTGGTATCAATTCGGTAGTTGCTAATTCACGCAAAGTTCCCGAGGGAGGATGGTCTCTGCCAGAAGGAGGTCCATGGCAGGGAAATAATGTTCAAGACCATGCCGGAATGATCCAGGTTAGAGCTTTTATTTGTCTCTAACAGACTCCTTTTTACAGCTCCATTTCTTTCTAATTTCCATAGTAGAAACAGTTATTGGTGTGATCCATGTTATTTTGTTTTGTAATATTAATTTAACATTCTTTGTTTGTTTTAATGTTGCTTGCAGGTCATCACTGGGCATGACTGTGTTATGGATGATGCTGGAAATAAATTGCCTTGTTTGGTATATGTATCAAGAGAGAAAAGGCCCGGATTTGATCACCATAAAAAGGCTGGTGCCTTGAACGCGTTGGTAAGTTGCAGTGTTGAATCATGTCTTTTTTTAGGAAGATCATTCTATGGTATCAGCTACTTCCTCAAACTAACGATCTGATTTTCCTTTTAGCTGCGAACATCAGCAATCCTCTCAAATGCACCTTTTATTCTGAATGTGGATTGTGATCACTATATGAACAATAGCAAAGCACTACGGGAGGCAATGTGTTTTCTGATGGACCCAGTATTGGGAGGCAAGATTTGTTATGTTCAATTTCCCCAGAGATTTGATGGCATTGATCAACACGATAGATATTCAAACCGCAACGTTGTGTTTTTCGATGTATGTATGGCATATATTCATTCTAACTTTATTTGGAAGATACAGAAGCTGAAATTCTTAGCATGTATCTGCATTATCTATTTTCCTATACAGATTAACATGAAAGGTCTTGATGGGATCCAAGGACCAATATATGTCGGGACTGGTTGTGTTTTCAGAAGACATGCCTTGTATGGATACGATGCCCCAGCTGCGATAAAACCTCCTAGCAAGGCATGCAATTGTTGGCCAATGTCATGCTGCATGTGTTCTGGACCGAAAAGGAAGTGTTTGAAAGCTAAGAAAAAACAAGAAAAACAGAAGAAAGTGAAATGCAGGGATGCATCTAAACAAATACATGCTTTGGAAGTGGCAGGTGATTTGGCTCCACTGTTCTCTTCTTTTATTTCCTTTATATTTCTCCTTTAAGGTATTTACGGAGACTAATTCTCTTGTATGAAAAGAACTAGGCAAAGAAACTGCATCTCTGGTGCCCCAAGAGAAGTTTGAGAAGAGATTTGGCCAGTCACATGCATTCCTGGCTTCAACATTGCAAGAGAGTGGTGAAAGCAGGTGCTTTGACATGCTCAAAAGTATTGATGATTGCATCCATGTCCTTAGTTGTGGGTATGAGAACAAGACGCAATGGGGAAAAGAGGTAAAACATTCCCCCGTTCGACCATTTTCGTTTTCTATGTGACTTTTGAATCTCAGGAATGTAGTTGTGTTCGTGTCTTTGTAAAAAAGAAATAAAGAAAGAAAGAAAGAAAGAAAGAAAGAGCATCCTAACATCCATGAATATCTTTTAGCTAACTCAAGGTAAATGGCTAGGTTGGCTGGATTTACGGATCTGTCACTGAAGATATCCTCACAGGCTTCAAAATGCATTGCCATGGTTGGCGATCTGTTTACTGCATGCCCAACAGACCAGCATTCAAGGGCTCTGCTCCTATCAATCTTTCAGATCGTCTTCATCAAGTTCTGAGATGGGCACTTGGCTCTGTGGATATTTTTCTTAGCAAGCACTGCCCTATATGGTATGGTTACCGTTGTGGTCTGAAACCATTGGAGAGATTGTCGTATATCAACTCTGTCATCTACCCATGGACATCAATTACGTTGCTAGTTTATTGTACTTTGCCAGCATCTTGCCTCTTATATTACTGCTCCCTACTACTTTTAAGGTAGACCTACCACATTTTTTGTTTCTAGACCATAATGATTTTTCCCTTTTTCCAGATGAATATCTACGCGAGCATATTGTTCATCGCTCTATTTGTCTCCATAGCAGCTACCAGCATCCTTGAGATGCGATGGGGAGGAGTTGGCATTGATGACTGGTGGAGAAATGAACAGTTTTGGGTCATTGGAGGTGTCTCTTCACATTTTTTCGCGCTATTCCAAGGGCTTCTTAAGGTTCTTGGTGGCGTGGATACAAAGTTCACTGTCACCTTAAAGGGAGGCGACGATAGTGAGTTCTCAGAGCTGTATGAGTTCAAGTGGACATGGCTACTGGTCCCTCCAATGATGTTGATCCTAATCAACGTCGTCGGGGTCCTGGCTGGCATATCCAATGCGATCACAGTCGGATACGAATCCTGGGGTCCGCTGCTCGGCAAACTATTCTTTTCGTTCTGGGTGCTCCTCCATCTCTACCCGTTCCTCAAGGGCGTGATGGGCAAGCAGGAGAGGGTGCCGACCCTTGTTGTTGTATTGTCAGTGGTACTAGCAGCCATATTCTCTCTTTTGTGGGTCCGTGTAAATCCGTTCACCGCCAAGTTTGATGGCCCTGTTCTAGAGGTTTGTGGTTTGGAATGTGAGACTTAGGAGAAGATGCAATGTAGATGTTTAGATTTATCGCTTTGTAAAGCTGTGGAAGCGTCTCATGCTTCCATTAGATGTTTGTTTTATGTTTCCCACTTCTTTGAAGATCGGTGATTACCATAGGTTTCAGTGAAGCCATGTTGTAGGAAGATATGTTCATAAAAAGAGAACAATAGAAAAATGAGAAGATAGTATGTACTGCTGTTGTAGATACTGACACAGGAACAATAGACTGACATTTTATTTGGTTTACCTTGTGCAAAACTATACTTTTCAAGTGTATATTCTGTGGTAGCAAATAGCAATGGCATGCCAAACCTTTTACTGTGTGTTTCAAGATGAAAGCAAACATCCATTCTGCTGGGTCTATTCAGAGAATGTTGCACCTTTGCTGTTCTCGTTGATCGGCAAGCTGTTAAACTTTTGAGCTACCAACATCAACGATCAGAGAAAATTTGGACTTACATAATCCCTATCTGCCTGCATCAATTGCATCATGTAAAGTTTAGATTTTCATGTGCTTGTCTTTCCTCTCTGATTTACCTTGTGCATAACTATACTTTTCATATTCTGTTGTAGCAATGGCATGCCAGACTGTTTACTGTTGTTTGAAGATGAAAGCAAACCTTCCATTCTGCTGGGTGTGTTCAGAGAATATTGCACCTTTGCTGCCCTTGTTGATCAGATAGCTGTTAACTTTTGAGCTGGCAACATCAACGATCAGAGAACGGAGGAACTGTTACATTACTAGCACGCAATAAGTTTGTACCTGCATAATCCCTATCTGCCTGCATCGATTACATCATGTAAAGCAAAGATTTTCATGCTCGTCTTTCCCCTCTGTTTCTCTCCGCAAGGCACACTGCACACAAGTCTGCGTCCAGTCCCAGCCTGGCGAACCTGCAGCATCGAGGGCCATTACAAACAACAAATCCAGGTCACCTGATTGATTCTCTGTCCAACTTCCATTGTTCAACAGGTCGAAAGGAGACCAAATGTTCAAGCAAGCGAGCATATTGCTTCACCGTGTGCATTCTGCTCTGCTCTGCTCGGTGCAAGTGTGTTGGGTTTGAAAGATTTTAGACAAATAGCAGGCCGGCGGAGCAGAGCGCCGCGAGCTTTCTCCGGTTATATGGTTTCTGCTCTGCGAACTGCGATGAATGTCGAAGAAGAGCGGGGGAGTGTTCCCAGCGGCTCCGGGGTGAGGACAATGAAGGCGGAGCAGGTCGAGGACGGCGGCCGGACCACGGTGATGACTCCAGCATGCGGGCAGGCCCCATTGATCGCCGCCCATGCCTCCTCGCCGTCGCCGCCGCTTCTTTGTCCGCGAGATGGTGGAGGCACGGCTGACGGTTGCGAGATGGTGGAGGTACCGCACCGGAGCCTGCGAGGCCGATGGCTATGCGCAGCTGCTTGATGCGTCCGTTCGCGGCGGCGACGGTGTCAGCGCCGGTTGCCTGGCCCGGCCGCCAAGTCTTTCGCCTAAGACCCCCTGACCGCGATCCTGTATTTTGCAAAAGGCCCCCTATTTGGATCGCGACCAATAATCGCGATCCAATAGTTTACAAAAAGCCCCCTGATTGATCGCGATCCAATATTTTACAAAATGCCCCCTACTTTGGATCGCGACCCAACATTTTACAAAAATCCCCAACTTATTCCCAAATAAGCCCTCCTCTCTGAGACGGGCACCTGGCTCTCCCCTCCCGGCGATCCGCAGGCGCCGACGGCCGCCGCAGCTTCGTTCCCTCCAGCGCAAGCACGAAGAATAACCAATTCACCTCCCCGTCTCAAACCCTAACACCGGATTTTCATTCCCGATCCGAGCTAATGGAGATTCGTTCGTTGGCTCTGGCGCCGAGCCATCGGAAACCAGCAGTTCGCTGGCTCCGTTGCTCCCATGTCGATCCGCTACTGCGACGAGATGGATAGGAAGCAGAAGCAAGGAGATGACGATGGCAACGACACTGTCCTTGCATTGCATCTGGTGTCGCCGGCACTGATATGCTTCATTAATTTCAGGTGACTTAGAGATTGAGAGCATATGCAAGATCGATAAAATGCTTAGAATCGATTGAACCCTGAGATCCTGACTCTATGCTCTACGGCGTGGCGTGACGTGCAGACTACCATCTCACATTATCTGGCTTAATTAGAGGATGCATGCCGCGCATGGAGCTTTTTTTTTTGTGTCACAATAATGGATGCATCAGTATACTTTTTGTGGAATTAATGTTTGAAGTAGCTGGCTTAACTTGAGGATGCATGCAGCGCATGGAACTTTTATTTGTCAGAATAATGGATACTTCAATACACTTTGTGGAATATGTTTGTAGTTTTTATATTGATATGGTCCTCGATCGATATATACAATTTTATTTCCGGTTGTCACCAAAAAATAGAGTGCTTGATCAATTTCAGATATCTTTAGATGTTTGAGGACACAATTTGAAACTATGCCTATCATTTCTCAAACATTTTGATGTTTGTTGTTATTCGTTTTATTTCGCTAACTAATGTTTTTTGCTCGGTATGTGGTAAGGTGGGGCATTCCATTGGAGGGAGAGAGAGAGAGAGAAGCTGGTGCAACTTTGTATAGAATATTGCGATGCACCGACCTTATGTTAACATAGATATAAAATAATATAACTAATAAGCTATCATATGCAAAATAAGTATCCTCCCGTAGCTAGCATTGCTGTTGTAATTTAGTAGCAAAATCTATTAAAAGTCAAATGCGACGCTAGCTGGATTAGTGGAGTAGGAGTACTAGCTAATACATTATTATTCGGTAAGATATAATATAAGAGAATCAGCTCCGATCCATATGTGTTCGTGGAACACGTGCATAGCACTCTAGCTAGTCAGCGAAATTGAGATGGAAATCTCACGTTTCCGTCTCCCGCCCTGTCCCTTGGTAGTACCATAGTTGCCTCTCCATGCTATAAAAAGGCCCCCCCACCCGACATACTACTCGCTCAATGCCTGTTAGTGAAGCGGCGCCCAGCCAGGTAGTAGCTCCAGTCCACAACGCAGCGATGAGTTTAACCATGGTTGTAATGACCTCAAGGCAGTGTCCTCGGTTCATTGGTGGCGCGGCAACGCTGGTCGTGCTCTGCGCCGTTCTGGCCGGCCGCAGCAGTTCCACCCGGCATCACTTTCACCACAAGGCTTTCCGATGCGTGTGCAGAGCTGGCCGCCGCGCCAAGGGCAGCCGCCGGCGGCGGCGGC
>LAPY01000068.1:157798-174308 GCA_000970635.1 Eragrostis tef
CCAGCCGGCGATGCCGCTCGTCTCCTTCCTCCGTGACGCCGGCGGCAGGGAGGTGGCGGACGTCGCGGACTGCTGCGTCGAGGCGCTCGACCTCCGCGCCGACGAGTTCCGGTCCGCCGTCCGGTTCACCGACGCCCGGGAGCGGTGCGGCAAGTTCTGCATCCGCGGATCCTGCGACGGGCTGCTCCTGCTCACCTTCGGCCACCGCGCGTACGTCTGCAACCCGGCCACGCACCAGTGGACGCGCCTCCCGAAGCCGCTCCCCTCCTCCAAGTTCGCCGCGTTCTACCGCCACGAGCCCACCGGAGAGTACCGCGCCTTGTTCTACCGGCGCAGGTGGCCTGGGACGGACTACTACATCCTGGTGGCGGATAAAAGGAAGGGGAGAGGAATTGGCCTACGGTCTAAGAAGGACGTGTTCAAATTCAAGGAATGCCCAGCCGGGCCGCCGGCCCTCTACCGTGGCATTCTCCACTGGCGGCCGCCGCGGCCGCCCGCTCCCCCGCTTCTGGCGTTCCTGCTACCGTGGCATTCTCCACTGGCGGCCGCAGCGGCCGCACGCTCCCCGGATTCTGGCGTTCAACACCGTCACTGAGGTGTTCGGTTGGCTCCGTCCTCCACCGGCTCTGATACGGGAGCACATGTCATTGCTGGAGGTGGAGGACAAGCTTGCCATGCTCATGTGCGGCAAGGATGCCACAATGTTTGAGTTGTGGCTTATGAAGGATTACGGGAAACAGGCGTGGGTTCCCAAGCTCCGGATTGAATTGTCGGCAATGGCGGTCAGCACCTTTAACTTTGACGAGCCCTGGAGCGTATTTTTCATGTCAGAAGAGGGATTTGTGCTGGTTAACCAAAATAGTAACAAGCTGGGGCACTATGACTTGAATGGGAAGCTGAAGGAAGGTTTTCGTTGCGATGGCCGCCTTCTTAAGATTACTCCGTATACCCTCAAGGAAAGCCTTATTCGGCACTCTTTCTTTGAGACGCAGGCCGATGGTAATGGCGATGAAAGATCACCACCTTTCTTCCGGGGGCTGTAGATTGTCGTGGACTTTCTTTGAGTGCAGTTGATCGGCAGTTGAATGCTTTAGATACTGCAGTGTTATTCTACCTGAATGTTTTCATTTCAAGAATTTAGCTTGTCGGTTTAATATGGATTCAAAATGGAAAACCCTTGTCGAGGTTATTCACTGTTAATCTGGAGCGGAAGAACCTGCACTGTCTCCTATATATTTTCCTTATGTGGTGTTGGGGTCACTCAAATATTATAATTTTGTACTCCCTCTGTTTTTGTATCGTTTTTCTTAAGTAGTGTTGGGGTCACTCAAGTAGTATTGTGTTTTTTGAACTGCATATCTGTTGTCGGTACATATGCGCATAATGCGTTCTAGGCATAGCTAAATCAGCAAAGCTATATCGCTACCTTATCAGATCCTGATTTTTTTTTAGCGTAATCAGATCCTGATTTAAAAGTATTTTCTTTCTGGAATCTAGCTAGGATTTCTCCTCCGTAGTGATTGAGAAATACTTGCAATGTTCTATTTGATTGCTTCCATATAGTTCTCACCTGCCATTTAGAGACATATAACTTCATAATGGAGAAAATGATTCCATTTACCTTGGTAATTTCTTGTTATTTACCATTTGTACAGATATGAGAAGGGAAGAAGTTATGCATTATTGATAAGCTCCGTCAATGAATTAAGAGCTGACAAAATTTTCAGCTTTGTTTCCTGGAGTTGTTCGTATTGTCTGCCATATATGCTGCCGAATGAAAGAATCTATACGTCTGAAGCTTGAACGTCCAATTAAGTCTGTTTGGGCAATAGGCCTATAGTTTGCCCGGTACTTGAATCAAGTCCATTACGTTTTCTCTTCAGATGTTAACTGTTCACATCATGCTTGAATGGTCCTACTTACAATCTCAGCCTCTGAAAATTTGGAGAGGATTTCGTCCCTGCCATTGAATAATGATTTGGTGTCTTATGTGCAATGAAGAAAGTATTGTTTTCTTACCTGCCACTGCTCAAATTTTCCATGCCTTCGGTACCACTGTCGTTCATTTGTCCCTTAGGCCTTGTTCGGCAACACTGTTTTTAAAACAGGGGAGGAATGCGGCAAGGGCAGGATTAATCCGATCCTGCTATTTCACTCAAAACAGGCCATGTCTGAAACCTGTCACCTGAATGAAAACTGGCACCAAAACCCACCTTCGGTTATTCCAGGTTGTTTTTGGTTCTTCGATGTTGCTGAACAAAATTTGTCAAGCTCTTGCATGCCTGTATTCTTCTGTTCAACTACACTACATCAAACTTTCATGTATTAAGCCTAACAGCAAACCTAAAACAAGACCCAGGATGACAACATAAGTTCATCAATGAAAAATCACATAGACCTCACAAACACCATGTAACTTGATCAAAAGACACTCCATAACTCCATCAAGCATCAATACAGAAACCATGTTACTCTCTAATTTTACAAGAAATAAAGTAATCTAAAGACTGCTGGAACATTTCTTCACTCTCTAATTAACTAGTCATAGAAGAGCACCACCACCTTATAAATTAGTTGCATGGTACTTAAGCTAAATAGGGGTTCAAGTGATATCAACAGCACTAGTATGCAGATATGTAAATTCAGAGTCGCGTGACGAGGACTGCGCTTGATATCAACAGGACTGTACTCCTATGCAGGTATGTAACTCCAGAGTCGCACGAAAAGACACCCACAAATTGTATTGTACTCATCCCATGCTCCATATGCTAGTGTTCTGCAAACACAACACAAGATATATTCCATCAGACACAAAAACAGTTACTCCATAAATAAGTGGTCACATATGTCATAATCAACCAAAAAATACATGCTTTAGGAATATGAAAGGTTGAGCAGAGCAAGCACTTAACAGAGTCTGAAACAAATGGATTGTGCACTAGTAACAAAAAAATGAGATAGCCACCCACATTTTACTGATAACATGAATATATTGATGAATAAGCAGGGAAACAAACAAAAACATAGTTGGTCATGGTATCCAAACAAGCATATTTTCAAATTACATCGTAATAACTTCGTATAGCTTGCATGGTACTTAAGCTAAATAGGGGTTCAAGTGATATCAACAGCACTAGTATGCAGATATGTAAATTCAGAGTCGCGTGACGAGGACTGCGCTTGATATCAACAGGACTGTACTCCTATGCAGGTATGTAACTCCAGAGTCGCACGAAAAGACACCCACAAATTGTATTGTACTCATCCCATGCTCCATATGCTAGTGTTCTGCAAACACAACACAAGATATATTCCATCAGACACAAAAACAGTTACTCCATAAATAAGTGGTCACATATGTCATAATCAACCAACAAATACATGCTTTAGGAATATGAAAGGTTGAGCAGAGCAAGCACTTAACAGAGTCTGAAACAAATGGATTGTGCACTAGTAACAAAAAAATGAGATAGCCACCCACATTTTACTGATAACATGAATATATTGATGAATAAGCAGGGAAACAAACAAAAACATAGTTGGTCATGGTATCCAAACAAGCATATTTTCAAATTACATGGCAGAAGCAACTTCTCAGCAAGAACGTGCAGAATTTTTCAAATTACACAGCAGAAGCAACTTCTCAGCAAGGATGTGCGGAATTTTTCAAACTACATGCCGTTTTTCAGTGCTACAATTACTGGCAAAGTATGCATTGTGTTTTTAGCAAGGACATGCACAATGTTCCATGGCGCAATGGGAAGAAACCGAAAAAATGACAATGGATCTAAACTGCTTGACAAGTTATCAAAACATGCAGCTCAACTAGCTATATTGTGTACATAGCTTCAGACTTAGTACTCCCCAGATGAATCAATATAGAGTGAAATGCACCGGAGGTCCTTAAACTATTTCGAGTGTCATTTAGGTCCATGAACTTTTAAACCGCACATTCAAGTCCTCAAACTATCAAAACCGTTCACCGGCGGTCCATACCGGTTTTGAGCACGGTTTTGACTTCAAAAAATTGCAAAAAAGCCCCCAAGTTTACCGTTCTTCTTGCACGCAAACCCCCGGACATGGCAGTCTGCTTAGCATTACTTGCTGGAGTTTATCGTTGTGGTAGTCCAGGTGCTTCCTGGAGTCGCCCGGTGAGGGCCTGGTCAAGCAGGCGCTGGCGATCATGTTTTGCTTCGTGTTCGTCGCCCTCTCCGACCCATGCTGCTACGCGAGCAGCCGCAAGCTCGCGTGTCATCGACCAGCTGGAGGCGCTTGTGGCGTCGGATGTGGAGCTGGTGGCTGCTCAATGCGAGAACGACCGGTGCATCGACTTGACATGCTCGCGACCAAGAACATATACGCCATCGAAAGCCAGATGCAGGGCCGGGGGCTCGTGTGTGGGAAGAACGATAAACACAATGGCCTTTTTGCAATTTTTCAAAGTCAAAACCATGCTCAAAACCGGTATGGACTGCCGGTGAACGGTTTTGATAGTTTAAGGACTTGGATGTGCGGTTTAAGAGTTCGTGGACCTGAATGACACACTCGAAATAGTTTAAGGACCTCTAGTGTATTTCACTCATGAATATAACATTTAACAGGGCATCAACTAATTAGCATCTTCTGGTCAAATGTAAGATCAACCAGGACAGACTCCAAAGAACTGGTATGAAAGATCAACAAGTCATAACATATTTTGTGTGTGGTATTGCTTTCTCTGGTTCAGTTAGCATCTTGTAATTTAAGTGGTAAGTGTTTTTCTGAAACGATGATCAGGTAATTTGATAAATTCAAAGCATCATGTCTTCATATCCAACGGAACAGATAAAAAAATGGGAAGCTAGCTGATGTCAGTCTGAAGTTCTGAACATCAAACTAACCTTCTATGAAGCATCGCAGTAAAATAATCTGTTCCCGGAGGCTGGGGCTGTCTCCTCGTATAATTAACACAAGCAATTAACAATCCTTACGCCCTCTGATTTCTTTTCCTCATGTTCAGACAATGCAGTCAGTGTAAATTTTCACCGAGTTTCCTGTATTTATGCATGAAAAAGAGATCGCACGGAGTAGTTGTAATTAAGCTATCCCAAATCTTTTGGCCAATTCCAAGGGTGTGAAATGGAACCTTAATCTCCACATATCAAGAAATCAAAATTCGGACCGAGCGGTCAACCAGCGTGCATGCGTTACATATATTAGTGATTGAGCAAGCAGAGGATTAATGAAAAGATACTAGTGCTAATGTTTATCTCTCATCGGGCAATCAGGGGTATCCGGCCTTTGGTTTGACATTTTTGTGCGAGTTCTAAGTTTCCACAGATGAGAGGGGAAGGAAGAGGGAACGAGGGCTTACTGGAGAAAAGGACGCCAGAGGTGGAGTCGGCGTCTCCAGCCCACGCCCCCGCCGAGCCTTCGCCGCCTCCAGTCTACGCTGTCGCCGTTGCCGGAGCCGCCAACGCCGCCGCCACATGAATATATTGATGAATAAGCAGGGAAACAAACAAAAACATAGTTGGTCATGGTATCCAAACAAGCATATTTTCAAATTACATGGCAGAAGCAACTTCTCAGCAAGAACGTGCAGAATTTTTCAAATTACATAGCAGAAGCAACTTCTCAGCAAGGATGTGCGGAATTTTTCAAACTACATGCCGTTTTTCAGTGCTACAATTACTCGCAAAGTATGCATTGTGTTTTTAGCAAGGACATGCACAATGTTCTATGGCGCAATGGGAAGAAACCGAAAAAATGACGATGGATCTAAACTGCTTGACAAGTTATCAAAACATGCAGCTCAACTAGCTATATTGTGTACATAGCTTCAGACTTAGTACTCCCCAGATGAACATGACATTTAACAGGGCATCAACTAATTAGCATCTTCTGGTCAAATGTAAGATCAACCAGGACAGACTCCAAAGAACTGGTATGAAAGATCAACAAGTCATAACATATTTTGTGTGTGGTATTGCTTTCTCTGGTTCAGTTAGCATCTTGTAATTTAAGTGGTAAGTGTTTTTCTGAAACGATGATCAGGTAATTTGATAAATTCAAAGCATCATGTCTTCATATCCAACGGAACAGATAAAAAAATGGGAAGCTAGCTGATGTCAGTCTGAAGTTCTGAACGTCAAACTAAACCTTCTATGAAGCATCGCAGTAAAAGAATCTGTTCCTAGAGGCTGGAGCTATCTCCTCGTATAATTAACACAAGCAATTAACAATCCTTACGCCCTCTGATTTCTTTTCCTCATGTTCAGACAATGCAGTCAGTGTAAATTTTCACCGAGTTTCCTGTATTTATGCATGAAAAAGAGATCGCACGGAGTAGTTGTAATTAAGCTATCCCAAATCTTTTGGCCAATTCCAAAGGTGTGAAATGGAACCTTAATCTCCACATATCAAGAAATCAAAATTCGGACCGAGCGGTCAACCAGCGTGCATGCGTTACATATATTAGTGATTGAGCAAGCAGAGGATTAATGAAAAGATACTAGTGCTAATGTTTATCTCTCATCGGGCAATCAGGGGTATCCGGCCTTTGGTTTGACATTTTTGTGCGAGTTCTAAGTTTCCACAGATGAGAGGGGAAGGAAGAGGGAACGAGGGCTTACTGGAGAAAAGGACGCCAGAGGTGGAGTCGGCGTCTCCAGCCCACGCCCCCGCCGAGCCTTCGCCGCCTCCAGTCTACGCTGTCGCCGTTGCCGGAGCCGCCACCGCCGCCGCCAACTCCAGGTCACGTTAGGTCGGGACGCGCTCGCTGCTCGCTGTTTCGATCCGGAGGGTCGAACTCCAGTTTTGTTTCCGGACCGTTTTGGAGGAGGCAAGGTCGGAATGGGCCAGGAATTCCAACGGGCTGGTCGAAACGAACGTCTCTTCCTGGCCAGAACCGTTTTGAGGCCTGTTGCATTATTTCCGGCCGGTTTTGCTGGCTTCCGGGCCCGTTTCGTTCGGCCTAACCGAACAAGGCCTTAAGCGGTGTTAAATGGTATTTCACCCCTACGAGCTTTTGCTTCAGTGCCATGGAAACTTGACGGTAATGCAGAGAAGGCATGGAAAATTGGACCAGTAGCAAGCAAAAGGACCCAGTTTTTTACATGACAAATAAGACGCATGATCATTATTTAATGACAGAAGGAATTCTTTCGAACATTTTCTTGGATTCAGTTCTAAAGCGGGCTATATAGGATGCCTATCGGGTTGGCCAGTCTTTCTTCTTCTCTAGATTGCTGCCCGGACTTGTTCAATAACCAGAATCTAACACAGACAACAGAATATACCAACCAATCTTTAAAGCATGACCCCCCGGAACGACCCAGCTGCACGCATAGCAGTTCTACTAGTCTCGTTTCCCAGGTACGGGATGCATCGATCGCCACTTTCCTAAACAACTGGTAGGATTGCATAGTATCATCAACAAAACTGTGAATCTATTTATTATGAATGAGAATTTACATTATTTGGGGAAAAGAATGAGATTGAAATGTTACAAGCCTACGCTTCATTATTGTATTACAGATGCCCTGTGCTAGCCGCTGCACAACTTATCTGTGTGATTCTACTGTCATCCTATCTTTCGAGGTTCCCTGGAGGACCTAGTTACAACAACTGAGAAATCTGCAAGAATCAACTCTACTGTACATATGTGAAGTGAAGCTACATGGCCCTACTCAAATACTTCTCAGAAAAAAAATGCAACTGCTAGGCTTTCTTTTGCTGTGTAAGCTTTATGTTGCAATGCCCGCCGAAATAGTTGGCCTGATCCTGTTCATCAATGTATGCTCCAGAAAAAAAAACTGTCAACATGTCCCTCACCATGGGATGGTATGTCCTCCCGAGGAGTTTGGTTGACCCTAACCATACCAATTAGAACATTCAGTGAATTTTGTTAAAAAGCACAGTAACACAGAACATTGAATATATCATACCTTGGAAGTGCTGTTGCTAGGAAAATGCAGATTATGTGGTTGGTCTTGTCATTGTGGATAGACCTCGGCCTCCCATGGGAATCACACCATTAAGATCCATATCAGGTTCATCATCTGCAGTTCAACCACAGCATTTTTACTATGAAAAGGTGTACTAAAATCTTAACTGCATTTTATTCTAGGATGACATCTGTTTTGGACAAAAGGTAAAAAACTTGGCATCAGTAGCTTTGTACCATTTGTGTCTTCACCAGAGTCGGCGCCAGCTATCCCGATGCAGGCAAACAAAGAAGATTCATCAACCTTCAGATGCTGATATGCAAGATACAAATCCTCAATCGTGGCGCTTTCATACAATGTCGTCAATTCCTTGATACAGGATACATCCTGCATGCATTCCGGGGGTGAGATGTCACATTAAAAAATAATCAAATATTACCATAAATCCAGTCAGATTAGATAGAACGTGTGCTATAAAATAACAATTTGCATGATATGGCCAAACGTGAACATGGGCTATATAATAACAATTTGCATGATATGTCCAAACGTCGACGCAGTGCTCGTGCAACAAAATCTGAAGAGAATTCCTAGTTCTCGAGAATATATACAATAATATACAAACGAATTTACCTTTCTTGGCACCGATGAAGACTGCAAATGAGCTAGTAAGCCAAGCCAATAGGCGTTTGTCTTCGTCTCAGCCTCGTGTTTCATCAATAGTGTCCTCTTTGCCTGAAATTATGCATTTGGGAGAGTAAAATTGTGTTCTAAATATCAGGTTTGATATATCATAAAACAAAATACTGTTCCTTAATCAACAATACAATTAATTCAAACTTTCAGGATGTAGATTCAGCCTAAATGGATAAATATTAATGTGCCATAAACTGATTCGCACTGTCAGTACATGAGCACCATATGTCAGGATTAGCAAGAATAATAGCTTCATGTTGAAAAAAAAGGGAAAGAAAAGACTGGAAAGTTTGGCTAACCCTTTCCAGCTCCCTTTCCACAATTCGGCTACTATGTAATCCTCTCAGAACACCTTTGCATGCATCAACAGCTTTATGAACCTGGCATGAAAGATCACAAGATGTTAGTATAATCAATGGAAGCACATGGAACATCTGAAATCAATACATGAAAGCAAAGTACCTTGCTAGGTGTTGAAGTGACTGCAATCACATACCAACCAAGATCCAATTTGTCAAAAAGGTTTAATTCAAACGAAACATCATATGTTAATCCCATGGAATCTCGAACTGTTGTAAATAGCCTGACAATAAACAGCACATTATGTCTGTAAAGTCAGTTTGATACCCAACAAAATTAATGGTACAATCCATTAAAATTGTAGACAAATGCTTTTACCTAGAATTGATAATTTCCGCTAGCAAACTCAAAGTGATGCCGAAGAAAAGAGGGTGACTGCGAACATCAATACGTCTTTTCCCCGTAGGATCTGAGTCTATCTTTTCAGATGTTTCTGCAGAAATAACATGAAAAATATCAGCCGAGACGCTAATAACACTGATGACAAATAGAAATTCCCTGTACAGGAAACAAACAGGTCGATTTATGAAATCAACAAGGAAACCAAGTACAGATTAACACATATCAAATTACACTTACCATCACCAGAACTCCGAATGGCATTAAATAGGTCCTTCCCTTCAGCAGCATAACCCCAACGATTTGGCGCGGGGCCAGCAATGTATGCACAGGCTCTCTCATCTGTATCTTTTATGTATACCTGGAAAAGAAGCACCACATATATTCAAGCATGTTCTGAAAGCACAGCATTACAAAATGATTCGAGAGCTCGAGTACAAGACATAATTCCAGAAAGGAGAAAATAAAAGCCAATGTATGTGCTTTCTGTGTTTCACAAATACAGATAGCATCAGTATCAAAATGACAACATATGATCCCTCGTGCTGTACTATAAAAAAGAACATGAATATTAAAAAAAATTATAATAGTCTGGAGGGCACTTCATACTTGCTGGAAATGAAGATCTGACGGAAATGGTCGGAAGGAAATCTTTTCTATATGCTCCTCCCTGGTTGGAGAAATTGTACCTCTTACAGTCCCAAGATAATCAAGTACACAAGATTCCACTTCTTCCTCAGTGAAATCACCAACAATGCTAACCTGGAGTGAATAATGCAACATGACAAATATATAAGAACTGGAAAAAGTGAGGGATTGTGTGTGTTGGAGGTGGGGAGGTGGGGGTGTGAAGAACATCAAAGCAAACATAGTGGTAGGAGAGAAAAGAAGATACATAAGAAAAACGAAAAGTACTCCACGAACCTCCATGTTGCCACCCACGAACTGATTCATAACAGCATCTTTAACTGACTGAAGAGTTAACTTCTGCAATGAATGCGGTGACGGCTCCACAAACCTTTCATCATTGTTTAGCATGGCTAACATAAGCTTGTGAGCTGTGGAGCGTTCCAAACTTTTGGGGATGGACCGATAGTAAGACAGATACAACTGAGTTGCTCTATCAAATGCATCTTCTAGCCACACATTATGCTGTAACATAAAGGGAGAATGTTGCAAGTGTTAGTCTAGATTCTTGGAGAAAATTAACTACAACAAGGCAGGGGTGTGCGTGTGTGTTGTATAGAAAACCATACCTCAAGGACCATATGGAGGAGTTGGAAAGCAGCTCGCATTCCATTGTCTCTTAAAGCAAATCTAAATTCCATAAAGATGAATTCTTCATTGGATTCAAGTGAGCAGTTGATAAGATTATTCACACAGAAAAGTTCGACCTGAAACAGTATCGATTGACATCAGTACCATCGCATACATAATCAATAGAAGTACTACGGAACAAATACTTCAGGGCTAGCAAGTGCCCTAGTACCCTCTAGTCCCATAGCAAGAAAAGAATTTGTAGCTAGATATGTACATAAGCAATCAAATTTAGAGAAATTAGAATCTAGTAGTATAATCAAAACAACATTTTTTTCTTGTTACAAGAACTATCAGAGCTAGGTGCAAACACAACTGTTAGAGAAATCTGGTTGGAGTCTGGCACACATTTACAACTACTGCTTCCTTGGAATAGGAGCGAAAGCAGACAATAAAAGTATGAAAGAATAAATATGGTAACAAATTAGTGACAATACCTGTTCCCTTGAAAAGTTACCAACACAACCACCTTCACTCAATGTACGAACGCCAACAATAACAGACCCCTTCGATTCAGAGTCTTCTGTGGCTCTGCCTCCACCTACTATCAACCGCATGACACCAACCCTTGCTTCATTTTGTGTGATCTGTGATTATATTATACCAACCAAATTTTTGTAAGGAACATAGCATAAAGCTGAGCCACCGGCAGAATCGTCACAGGAAAGGGAAAACGACTCTTTTGTGCATTACAAACAGTTGGATGATTGGCGCAAGACTAACCTTGTAGTTGACAGAAATCCCATTAGAGAGACGGCGTTGTGTTATACCAGTTTCACTGTCAAATAATTTTACCACCTCCTGACCTTCAGTCAAAGGAACAAATGATGGTTTGTGTTGCAGTTTCAGCTCATCAAGCTGCGATTGCATAATCAATTCCTTTGGAACCTCAAGCTACAGCAAGAATCAAAATAAGCATAAGTGTCCAGAGGCCCAGAAAGGCAATGAAATGCTTTAAAGCTTTCAGTATACATGAGGTGCCAAAGAAACTTCAAACACACTTGATAGCAAATAACAAGCAAAAGAGTGAAAAATAACAAGCAAAAGATTGAAAACAACGAGCATACCTCAGGTTCAGGGTAAATAGGTTCCTCAAGACCCGCTTTGATGGCGTCTGTGATTTCTTCTGGATATATCTCAAAGTAAGTTTCACCTACTCCATCAACATGAACCTTTTTCGGTACACAGGCCACGATAGCAGCAGGAAGGGGAGCATTGGGTTTTCCAAAGTCTGAAACGAATTCCAGTACTTCTGCGCCAACAGTGTTGACCTGCATATGGAAAAACTTATTACGGATCATGCAAAACCAGAGGAGAGGTGAAATTGATTTACACCATAAAATTTCTATTGAAACTTGTACCAAAACAAATGTTAGTACCTCTTCAAGGGTAACAGTTTCAGCAACTGCAAGCAAACTTTCATGTCCCTGCAACTGATCCATAACAGTATGGCCAAGCGCATCACTCTCCATGATGAAATCCAAGTTGTCAACCGAGGGAACACTGTCAATCATCATAGCCAGCTGCTCACTATCTTTTATTAGTGCATCCATGTAACGGGTCATTTCTCCCATTGTGACACCAAACTCTTTCAGTCTCCGAACCTGAAACAGCACAGACATATTGTGAAAAGAACCAAATACCCATGAAGTGTTTCGCTGCTACAAATTAGCAAATATAGCCCAAATCTATTAGCAGCACATCTATCTTTGTTTCGTGTGAGGTTGAATACAAAATCGGTTCAACCATTGTGACATTTGACAGAAGCCAGCACACATTACCAAGTGACACCATCTCTTAAAGTGAATACAGCATGGGCTAGGGCTGGATTCAACCAGAGTCAAACATTATTTAGCAGGGCGCAGCTCGGGTTTGGGGCCTTAGGAGGAAGGTTGTGACCAGATTGAGATTGCATCTTATTATACCGAGCTCCTGATTGGGTTTGCACCATGTCTCCATAGTACTTGAATTAGATTAGACATAGGCTCATGATCCTGGACTAAGGCAAAACTCATGCTAGGAAAGTCTTGCTTGACATCATCCACTGCTTTCTTTGTTACTATTCAATCAATAACTGTATTAAACAATCATTTGATTGTGTGAAGAAAGGCGGAATATTATAACAAGCACTTTATCAGAATTCAGAACACAAATATAAAGTTTCCAAGGATTTCATTACATGCTCTAACAACAATTAGAGTGTTGACTAATTCTAATCTGAAATCAAATAAAACCCTTTTTTACAAGAGAAATTTTCACCAACATTTCTAACAATGATATAATGAGCCACAACACTATGGAGATAATTTGAATGCAGATGAACGAACCTCGTGAACAGCAACTTTGATTGCGCTCCTCCAGTTTTGGGGTTCTGCTGTTACTGTAAGAGTAGTGACCGTGCATCCTTCTCTTCCCGAGTCACTGTGATCCAGCTCAACAGATGTGAAAGGAGGGTTTGAACTCTGTATAAAGTACCAGCATTAGTAAACATGGAAGGCCACAGGTAAAAACCGAAGTAGTATATCATCACAGACCTTGTATCGTGTATTGATTCGAAAATGTAAAGCAGATAAAAATATTCTTTTCATCAGAACACTGCGCAGATCCTTGTACGTCTGAACTTGGTTGACAGGTATCTGTCCAAACAAAAAACAAAGTATACAATTATTTGTGAAGATGCAAAGCTACAAAACCTCGAGCTTTATAATAAAGGCTAATCTGGACTGTTTATTTAGCAAATGCTATAGAGAAACCGCTGGGAGGACATTTGGTGTGAAATTAAGCTGCAAAGGCATCAACAAAGACTAACAAATGTGAAACTTGAGCATACCTTACAGAACATGTTGATAGAGAAACTCTGAATCAACTCATGCTGAAAAATTGCTGGTGGCTTAGCATCCTGAGCAACTCCAGGAAGAGACCATTTATGTTCTACAGGAGGCCTAATTGCTTGTCTTTCCCTTTTGATGGGTTTTATCTTATCCATGGCAGGTGTTTTTTCACCTGTTAGGTTTGAAGCAAAACCACCTGGGAGTTTTGGTGCAAAAAGGCTTGCCATTGCACCAAATGGACTAGCATTTGAGATAGAGGATGTTTCATTTTCCGAAAGAGTATGCTCAAACACAGCCTGCAAATGCAAAAAATTATCCGATCAACCTCATATGGAATCATACAGAGTTGCAGACTGTCAAAGTTATTGAAAATACTTAAGAGGATATAATATATGGTTACCTCTATTTCTCGCACCGCTCTAGGAATATCATCAATTTCTCCCACAAGATACAAAGTGGCATTAGCAGGGTAATACCAGCGCTCATGGAATCTACGGATCTTATCAGGATCCCATTTATGTATTTGCTCTTCAAGTCCAATAGGGAATCTGTTGCTCAATTTGTTTTCTGAGTGCAGGTGTTGCAACAACTGCAGCAAATCAGGCAAATTTGTTAACTGATAAGCATGAGTTCAGGAAGCAATAAGGATATAGGACCAACTAATTGGTAAAAGGCGAGACAGAAGAAAAATTCTCTTGCCTGACAATCAACTCGATACTCGATAGTGTTCATCATTTGGAGTTCAGAAAGAATTGCTCTCCTTTCTTTCTCAACACGAGATGAAGAAAACTTTGGATGGAAAGCTATCTGGAAAAAAAAACCAGAAATCGGCATGCTTTTTTAATATTCAGATCAACAACAGAAATGATTTGTAGGTCAATTGTTACCAACTGAATACTGTTGTCTAGAAAACATGCACCAATTGATTATTCTTTGGTCTCAAATATTATTAAAAAAATTAAAACGAAGTCAACACTTGACAAGCTCTAAGAAGGAATGCTAAACACCTTACCTCATTCAATGCATCCAGGACAGAAGGAAGTAAGTCTTCGCCGTATTCCTGAAAACAGAAGACAGGATATTTTGTGAACATTAAATATATATATATATATATATAATCTAAACTGGGTCATTAATAAAAAAACGTTTACATATTTTCTGATATCTTTTGTTCAAGTTTTCGACGAAGGACACATGTGGACAAGAAAACAGAAGTTGCCTTCCAAAAACCGCAATAAGTTTATTTCCAAACTTAAAAATGAGCATCTAGATTTTTTGTTAAAAAATACGCTGAGGAGAGAAATTACGCCAAATACCTTAGTTTTAGTTGGTGAATGGATATGGAACACTGTATGGTGGAAGTCAGTGTATGCATTAGACCTTGCACCAGTTCCTAAAAGTTTTTCACGCTTTTTACTGCCGAGAAATGCAACATGTTCAATCATATGTGCGATTCCCTGCTCATCCTCCTCCTCGTCAATTGATCCCACATGAACTTCCATGTGAGCCTCAAACCTGCAAAATATAAAAGTTAAAAACCTTAATTTACATATCCTCCACGTTATCGGAATACTGTGAATTAGGCATTGAGACACTATATGTTGTTGGATCCATATACATTAAAAAGGATCCTACACAGATCCACGTTCTTGAAAGGAAGACATCATTACCATGATCGAAATGACACAATGCTAGAACGATTAAGCTAATAGCAGAAAAACATGGAAGTAAATTTGTGCAGCAGAAGAAGACTATGCTAGCATTCATCACAAGATCAAACTGATCCAAGTGAAAAGCAGTTTCCTCACCTGTTTGCTGGCACTTTATTCGGTAAAATAAGATACCGGAGGCCATTCTTCAACTGGCCGCGAACTAGCTTTGGATGAGAGGGAAGTGGAGTGTTGAGTAAGCCTTCAAGCTCCTCCTGACTAATGGTCTGATCCAGACTATCAAGAGAAGTTTCAGACCATGTTGGACTTGCAACATGTGGTTCGTCAGGTCCAGCAGCACGCAATATGTGGCTAGGCCTGACCTGGAAATTACCAATGAAATGGGTCAACAAATGGTAGTTCACTTTCAACTGGACCAAAGACACAAATATGATATGAATTTGAGATTGCATTGGACGCTGAAATTCAACCTGAGCTTTTTTGTATCCTTTTAATACATAGGAGAAATCAGCTAAATAGGTTAACTGTACAAAGCTTCCCAGAAAAAAATAGTGCTTATTGACAAGACTATGAAAATGTAACTGTAGAATGTCGCTTGGTATGTTGGCATGTACAGGACTTGTACACCTCTCACTAGCCAAAAAAGAAGTTAATTCTTTCAAAAGTAAATGTGGAATCGCTCCTTTATTGGACTCGGCATTTGAAGATCTTAAGTTGAAAAAAAAAAGCATGCTGGCATCACTTAATTTTCTAATGACGAGGACAGAACGCTGGGTTTGAACTTTTCAAGCCACATATTAAGTGTAACAAACTTATCATACACCCCTCGCATCTGAGGCACACTTAGCTTAAGCAAGCAGCAGAATGTAAACTACCAATGGAAGTAAGGTACTAATCACTTTTGTCAGGGCACTCATCTCGATCAACATAAACAATTTCCCAATTCCTAATATGACAATCACTCGAACTATAGTAGAATTGTAACCAACCTTAGCACCGCTCAATCGATTGCGAAACGAAAGCCCAGACGCGTGCGGAAGCGCGCACGGCGCGAACCTCGCGAGCCCCGACCTGCCCCGCCTCCGGCTCTTGGGGAAGCAGGAGAGGCACCCGTCCCTCTCCGCGTCGAAGCTCCCGAACGAAGACGCCGCCAAAGCCGCCGCGCCAAGCCCTCGCACTTGCTTCCTGGACCTGCAACATCGCGCATGAACGGAACCGAATCAGCCGGGGAAGGCGAACTCGCCAACACGCACGACGGGAGAACCCGCCACAGTTGATGCAGTCATACGGGCAGCACTCACCTGGGCGAGACGGCGCGGCGGTTGGTGCAGCGGAGCGCGCTGGCGGGGGGCGCGGAGGGCGAGGGGCC
>LAPY01000068.1:190696-202892 GCA_000970635.1 Eragrostis tef
TCTACCGCGCCGTCCCATTCCTCCTCCACAACCCAGACGTCGCGCTCGTCCAGGCGCGATGGACGTTCGGTAAGTACCTTCTCCTCCTCTGCTCTGCCCCTTAATTTGTCTAGTCAATTAGTTGATCAAAGTGATCACTTGGTACGTATGTATGTTTTAGACTGAAAAATGGCAGTGTTCGATCACTTGGACACTTGGAAGCTGAAACTATGGGTTACAGACTGGGTATTATCTCTGGGATCGATCTTATGTGCAAAGTGACATGCAAGGGAGGGAGACGACTGAACGGTTGGGGACCCCAACTGCCCAGTCCACAGAGAAGAAGACTGATCACTGATGATGAGAGTGTCGGTGCTGGACCTCTCCAGCTTCTCTATCTCTGTCGCCGGTGTCTGTCCAATTGGGAGTTCCAGAGTCTGGGGGGCTCCGTGCTGTTGTTGCCTCGACGATCTGTGTTTTCGGCGTCAACTGTTCTCCCCATGATCCCATCTCCTTCACTGCGGCGACTGTTTTCCGTCGCTTTCATCCCATGTTGAAACGTGGTCATCTCCTTCAACCATGTGGGCTCTGCTGGCTTGCAACGCCATTTTATATCAAGCTTTTGAATGCAAGATTGCAAGAAGGAACGGCTAGCACAGGCGCCACGAACAAGTGAGCACCGTGGCAGAAAGATTGGCCTAGAAATACAACAAAAACCAGTGTTGCCTGCTATAGCCTATAACTGCTAGCCAACCAATCCATGAATGCATTCAAGGAACCTCCCTGCAACTAAAACTCGGGTCAAAATCTTATAAAAATGGGAAAAGGATCCAGTTTTCCTCGTCGTCTCTGATGGCGGGGCCACCACATCTGCTTTGCTAGAATTATACTGTGGTCCAGTCCATACAGGAGCGGCATAGGCCACCACTAGCTAATAAAGACCGAAGATCTCGATCGGTGGTAGTATCATGTTACTCAGTGGCCTATTACGCTGCAGGCAGCGTGTCTCGAATTGTTGTTGGTGAAATTCTTTGCTAGCTGCGAGAAGAACGATCGTACCGATCCATCGTTTAGGCTAAAACTTCTGCATCACTGTTCGAGCAGTGCAAGAAAATGTTTCAGCATGGTATATTCAGCTGTGTGATATGGCTTTGACAGTGATAATAAGTTCATGTTTCTGATTGCTACTAAACTTATTGGCAGTACTCCATCTGATATATTTGATGTCCTTATGTCTGGTAATGTGTACGTAGTGAATTCAGATGAATGCCTCATGACAAGGATGCAGGAGATGTCCCTGGACTACCACTTCACAGTGGAGCAAGAAGTGGGCTCCTCGACTTATGCCTTCTTCGGCTTCAATGGTAAGCTCGGCCTCAATCAATATCTCGGTCTATTACGTTCTCTATCCTTGACATCGTTAGATCAAATTCGAGCTACGCAGCGTCAACAATTAAAGAATGAAGTTAGTAGTTGTTCACTTTTGTGGGTCATTCTCTTTTTCACATTTCCGTGATTCTGTCCATCCCTCTTTTCTACTACTCCTATGTTTTAAGTTCACAATGAGACAGACAGTGTCCTAGTCTTTAGAATGGACATGTCCCTCATCTCCAAGTCGTATTAAATTCTGCATTCATTCCAAATCACTAGCATTTTGTGTCAAACAAAGTTGAATAGGAAGCAAGGTACACAACTACACATAACAACCACATCAGAGCTGGGCCATTCATTAGAAGCTACCATTCATTTTGCCCTAAAAAGAAGCTACCATTCATTAGAACTATACATTGCACGAAAATGAAAAATATCGAGAATTTCCTTTGATGACGCATGACGATTGTTGTATGATCAAACTTAAGAACTCAAGTTACAAACAGATATAAGTCAAAGCGTAAACCGCTGCACGAAAATTGGATTTAGCTGTCATATCATGCCTTTCAATTTGTTCATACCATAAAATGTTCTGTGAGCAGGAACCGCCGGTGTATGGCGCATTTCTGCTGTGAATGAGGCAGGAGGTTGGAAGGACAGAACTACAGTTGAAGACATGGATTTGGCTGTTCGAGCAAGCCTCAAAGGATGGAAATTCGTGTTCCTTGGTGATCTCATGGTAAAAATGCGCCGCCTATCAGTTCAAAACATCGAAATATTGTTTTTGCCAGCTCTTGTGTTGCATTGTTGTTAAGCCCTTCAAAAAAATGCACAAGGAAGCATATAGCTAACACAAAATGTGTTTTAGGTGAAAAATGAACTCCCAAGTACGCTCAAGGCATATAGATATCAGCAACACAGATGGTCATGTGGACCAGCAAACCTATTCAGGAAAATGTTGATGGAGATTGTCAGAAATAAGGTCCTTACTCCTTAGCACAAAGCTCCTTAGGGAAAATCTAGCATAATGGTTTTAACAATTTATTTATTAATTTTGATACAGAAAGTGACACTGTGGAAGAAAATCCATGTCATCTACAATTTCTTCATTGTGCGCAAGATCATCGCACACATTGTGACTTTTGTGTTTTACTGCATTGTAATCCCTGCCACAGTCCTAGTTCCTGAGGTTGAAATACCAAAGTGGGGTTCTATCTATATTCCAACAATCATCACCCTCCTAAATGCTATTGGGACTCCCAGGTAAAAATCTTCTCAACAACTTTTTGATCTGTGGAATTATAATAATCAATGTGTGCCTTTCTAAGTTTTGTGTATGAAATTAAACAGTTACCTATATATGGTCTTTAAAGAAACAGTTACCTAAATATTAACATCAATACCACTGAATAATGCAGGTCCGTTCATTTAGTTGTCCTCTGGATCCTCTTTGAGAATGTCATGTCATTGCATAGAACGAAAGCCACTTTCATTGGCCTGTTAGAGGCAGGACGGGTAAACGAATGGGTGGTGACAGAAAAGCTTGGGGATGCTCTGAAGATGAAAATGGCATACAAAGCATCCAAGAAACTGCGAACAAAAATAGGAGATCGGTACGTACCTGAAATTCGTTTATTCTCAGTACATTTATTTTTGAAGAAATTATTCTGAGTTCACTTTCTAACTCTTCTACCTGAACCTTTTTAATGCAACCAGGTTGCATGTTCTGGAGCTTGGTGTTGGAGCCTACCTCTTCTTCTGTGGATGCTATGATCTTGCATTTGGAAATAACCACTACTTCCTATTCCTCTTCCTCCAATCCATCGCATTCTTCGTCGTTGGTGTGGGCTACATCGGGACATTCGTTCCCCAGTCATAAGGACATCCATTTTTGTTTTGATTCTCTTCATTCTCAGTCTCAAGGAATCTTCGCTTATGTGCAATGTTGTCAGAAAAAATGCCGACAACCCATTCATATATATAGGTGTGTTTTAGCTGTCAGAAATGTGCCATGATGTGCATGAGATTGGTGATGACCAAGCAGGTTGTTTTCAATATCAGCACCACCATAGCAGAATCAGCATAGCAACTAGTGAAAGTTTCACCATTTGTGTAAACAGAAACAAGAAATCGTTCATTTATTCATTGTTGCCAAACAAGATTTGTTGTGAGAAGAGTAAGGAAATGAAATTGTGCATCTTTTGTTATCTCATTTACCCCTGTTTTCCCCCTTAACAATATTTAACGTCATAAACAGGATGCATTTGGAGCCTTGGAGGATTCCATTTGAGATCATCGTTGTTCAAACAGAGATTAGTATCAGGAAACTGACTTCTTTTGGTTGCTTTACGATATATCAACTTTTCTCACTTGTCTTAGCTTCTCATGAGTTCAATAGACGATCAAATTCTAATTTCTCCAGATTGTACTGCCAGTCTGTCTGTCAATCAGGTGATGGGGAGTCTGTCTGTGGTTTCGACTGAATCTCAGAATTTCTGATTAAAAAAAAAGGACATTCATGTGAGTGATGAACACATACCTCTAGTGGCCCAACTGCGATAGTTACCACTACTCTGTCTTTGCACGAATCCAATTCGAATCTTGATGTGATAATCTGGCGGCCTCTATGACTGGGAGACATGATCAGGTGATGTGATCTTGTAGTAGTACATGCTGCTTCAGGAAGCAACGCAGATTCCGAGTGACTGACAGGCACGGCGCTGAAATGGGGAGGTAACTAGCTCCGAGGTCATCTTCAGGCCTCTCTCTACTCTTTCATCCTTTATCAGCGAATATTCAGGCTACGTAAGGTGATCTTTTCATTAGCTGCTTCTGCTTGAGACTGACAAATCATCCGTGGTTGAAAGGAGTGGTGCATGCTGCTGGCCTAAAAGGTTTGCCAGTGGGCTGGGAATCTGTTGGATAAGACAGTGCCGCCAAGAATGAGGCCCGATGGCGCAGAATATGTTATTTCTGTGCAGTATGTTTTTCTTCAGGCTTCAGAGAAACAAAATAAAAAACACCCAGCCACGCAAGCCAACTAGCAGTGATCACCACTCACCAGTGACTTCAACCATCTGCTGCTCCCACGGACTGCTCGGTGACCGCGTGTGCCAATGCATTGCAGACCTCGTATATCGCCGAGCACTCGTCGTGGTACGAGTCTCCGGCGAGAAAAGTGTGCTTCTTGCCCTGAACCTCGATAGCGCTCCAGGCAGGGTCCTTCCTCACGCCAAGCGCGTTCATCGCCGCGTGCGCGCTGGCCACGCTGTCCCACATCTCGCGAGCGGCGTACGTGTTCGCCAGGACGACGCACTTCCCTGCGTTCCCCGGCTGCAGCCGGAAGAAGCGCTGCGCGGCGAGCTCGACCAGCTGCACGTCGCCGCCGTGCTTCCTGCAGGCGCCCAGCAGCGCGCCCCAGACCACGGAGTGTTCCTGGCAGTCCGGCAGGTTCTTGACGAAGTCGTAGGCGTCGTGGAGCCTGCCGACCCTGGCGAGCATGTCGACCACCGCCGCGTAGTGCTGGCCCCTCGGGGTGAGCCCGTAGTCCGAGGTCATGGACGCGAAGCGCCTCAGCCCCTCGTCGATGAGCCCACCGTGCGCGCACGCCGAGAGCACGGCGAGGAGCGTCACGTCGTTGGGCCGGAACCCGTCGCTCACCATCCGGTCGAAGAGCGCGAGCGCCTCGGCGACGCGCCCGTGCCGCGAACGCCCGGTGTGCGTCCTCGGGGCTGCTGCATTTGAGGTACATGTCCACGAGCGCGCTGTTGGCGAAGACGTTCCCACCCACGTCCGACTTGACGGCAACGCCGTGCACGCGCCGGCCGTGCTCCAGCGCCGCCAGCCTCGCGCACGCGCACAGCACCGACGCGAACGTGAACTGGTCCGGCCGCAGCCCCTCGGCACGCATCGCGTCGAACAGCTCCACCGCCCAAGCCTCCGCGCCGCCGCCGCGCGCGCACCCGGATATCATGGCGTTCCACGCGACGACGCTCCGCTGCGGCATTCCGTCGAACAGCTTCTGCGCGGTGCTGAGGTCCCCGATCTTGGCGTAGAAGATGAGCAGCTTGGTGGTGATGTATTCGCTACATCTGAACCCGGTGGTGACCATGCGCGCGTGGATCCTCTTTCCGAGAGTCGAGTCCCGCCGATTCACGCCCTCCTGAAGCAGAAGCGCGTAGGTCCTCGCGCCGGGGTACTCGGGACTCTGGCATAGGAGACGGACGGCCGTAGACAGGTCCCCGGAGATGCACAGGGACCTCAATAATGGTGCCAGGCCAACGTTGCTTCTCATGCTTGAAGGAAATGACTGCTTCCTGATTTCAGTAGATCTTGTTGTTGAGGCTGATGTTAGATGTGTACGAGGTGTTTTACCGTGAAGACCAGGGATCAGTCCCGGGCTCCCGGCCCCAGTGGCATATAAAGGATCAGTCTTGACGAACGAAGAATGAGCAAAATTTGGACATGTACCGGAGAAGGTGAACACCTAAGAAAATCAGGCTGTATTTACAACAAACTCAGCACCAGTTACAAAATCTAGCATATACATCTAAAAACTTTTGTTTCACTTTCTTTTTCTCTCTCACTCTTCCTATATTCTTCAGAGTTCAGACATAGTACATCATGCCGACCTCCAACGTGGAGGCATGGGGGATGGTGACGGCGTAGTTGGGCCCTCGGCTGTTCCGCCTCAGGAAGTCGTAGCAGACGTTGATGACCAGCCGCCGGAGGAAGCTGGACCCGCTCTTCGCCTTCACGTGCGAGTGGCCGAGGATGAACGCCATGCCGGCCTCCCGCGCGTCCGACAGCTCCTGCAGCTCCTCCTGCACGCCGGCGTTCGGCTTGGGGCTCGCCGCCGGCAGCACGAACCGCACCCTCTTCTTCACGCCCAACGCCGGCGTCAGCAGACGTTGATGACCAGCCGCCGGAGGAAGCTGGACCCGCTCTTCGCCTTCACGTGCGAGTGGCCGAGGATGAACGCCATGCCGGCCTCCCGCGCGTCCGACAGCTCCTGCAGCTCCTCCTGCACGCCGGCGTTCGGCTTCGGGCTCGCCGCCGGCAGCACGAACCGCACCCTCTTCTTCACGCCCACCGCCGGCGCCGGCGTCGGCGACGGCGACGGCGACTGTATCTCTCTCGCCTGCGACGGGCCGACGGTGTGCTCCACAGTGCCGTCCTCCTCCAGCAGGCGGATGCTGCCCCACCGGACCACCGACATGCGCTCCTCCTGCTCGGACTCCTCCGACATGCCGTTGGCCTTTGAGGACCCTGTCCGGATGAACTCCGCGACGCTGCAGACGAGCTCCTTCTCGAACTCTATGTCGTCCTTGTGGAAGTCATGGTACCCGTACCGAACAATGCACCGGTATATTCTGTAGTCCTTCGGTCCGATCCTACCGACGAGGAACCTCTCTTCAGGCGGGACATGTGGTATTGGGACGTTCTTGACGCATAGGAAGATGAGCACCTGATTACAACAAAAATGATGAATGGAAGTGGTCAGACACACTTCTGAATTCTGAATATCTGAACACTGAAAATCAGCGGTTTCATTGGAAATAACACATGCAAATACGCAATGAAATCAACGTAACAACAAAAATATTGCAGCTACCTGGTGAAATGCAGGAAGATTGGTGACAAAATGTGAGAAGATTGCTGGGATGCCAGTCTCAAGCTCAGTGTGTATGAGGCCAATGCCACGGACACGGACAATACCGAGATTGGGGCTGAGACCAAGGAGCCAGTTGATGGAGACCTTACTCTGAACGTCAAATTCGTACTTCTTGATGGTGCCATAGTGCCAGACGCACATTATGAACATGAAGATGAAAGCGAGGACAATGGGGACCCAGGCTCCCTCTCTGAACTTGATGAGTGCTGCCGAGAAGTACAGCGCCTCAATGGTTCCGAAGAACACAATGAAGCCTATTGCAAGAAATATGCTCCTATGCCAGCACAAGACTATCACCAGGGACATCAGACATGTTGTGACCAACATGACGGTTATAACAGCCAATCCTGCATAAAGAGTAGTCATTGCATATGAGATGGATTACCCTTACGACCATTTAGTCTGTTTGATGTCTCACCCAAGAGAAGATGATTTGAGTGTATAATTCACATACCTGAAGCATTCCCCAAGTGCTTCGTATCTCTGAAACCAATGGTTACAGCTAAGCACAGTATCATCAGGATCCAATTGATCTCGGGAATATATATTTGTCCATGTACTTTGGAGGAGGTATGGATTATTTTCACCCGAGGAAAGCATCCCAGAGAAGTGCACTGCTTGATCATTGAGAACGTGCCGGTGATGACAGCTTGGCTCCCCACAACTGCTGCAAGAATGGCAATTGCGAGAACAGGCCACCTAATTTTTTCTGAAATGATAAATTGTAAAGATTAGCAAACTGCACTAAGAGCAAGGTATCAAGTGTTGTTCTCATCTCTGATGAAGTATTTGAGAGCATAACTTGCCTGGCACAGACACATAGAATCCAATCCTGTAATCACTTTCCATGGTATGATGCTTACACAGGTAAGCAGCTTGGCCCATGTACGCAAGGATCAATGCCGGATAAACCATGCAAGTGAAAGCAATCTGCCCAGAAATTTATGTTCAGAGATAAGTATAACCACCCAATATATTGCTTTTAGGATGGGATAAGAAAACAGAGATTTTTGCAGTAGCCATTTCATCACCTGTATCGACAACTGACTAAAATGCCCCAGATCAGCAAACATTGTTTCAGAACCTGAAAAAGAGTAAACGTCATGCTGTAGTAAGAAACACAACATAATCAAGGTAAAAGGTTCAGAAAGGATGGCTGAGCACAGTACCAGTAACACACAAGAGTATTCCTCCCAGGGACATCCAACCTCCTCTCTGTGTCTTCCTCAAAAACTTGTACATGTAATAGGGAGATAATGCTCGATACACAGTGGGCTCCCAGTGTATAATGTTGTAAACTCCGATCATGCTTATACATAGAAGCCAGGTGATCACAATTGGCGCAAAGAGGAAGCCCAGCCGATGTGTGCCATAGTGTTGCAGTGCAAACAGGCAAATTAAAATGATACAAGCAACAGGAACTTCAACATCTGCATATTCATATTAGAAAAAAAAAACATCAGTGTTAGAAAGGAATAAATAATAAAACAGAAACTATCAACACAAAAAGGAATCAGAATAAAGTACAGGCATAATGAACTTAAGGCAAAATTATTAGCGGAAAGTCAAGAATAGGGTCCTCTGCTTTACTTTCCGGACCTCAGCAAATGTGAACTTCTTTCATCACAGGTAGCCTTTTTCTACGGTCCTGAATCTTTATCACTTGCACCATAGTTCTGCCTTCCCTCTTTTTTAATCAACACAACATCGATTAAACGAGCACAGTGTGGCTGCATATCCTACATGAGAACCATTAAGCTATCCTTCCTCTTTGACGGGTAGTTGCATTCAAAACCTCCACCTACTATTCCTTGTATCATCGGAGTATAATGGACATCAATGACAGCAAAACTATTTTCCTACTCATGGCAACTGTTACTGTACATAGAGAATTTACAGCATAGTCTTATCAGATGTCCATGCCTCCCTGTTCATGGTGTTGCTCGGTCAAAGACCCTCCAAGACGGACTGCATTCTCATCCACAACTTCTGACAAAACAGATCACCAGAACTGATTGTGTCCATTCACGCCACTCTGTTCCATTTGCACACTTCCACTCCATGTAAGCTGAACGGATCAGATACATCGCGCTTTGTTTGACCACCTTTTCCGTGTATTAAACCAGATTGCCACATAATCCACTCCTGGCTTTACATCTTATTACAGGTAAAAAGCAAGCGCTAAAGCAGAACTGTCAGCTTAATACTGTAGCAATTCTATGACTGTATCTGAAACTTTGATGTGGACCCTGATCCATTTAGCTCTGAACTTGAATCCTTATACAGTGCTAGAAGGAGAATCTACAATCCTACGATGAATTGAAGACGAAGCAATGGAAGGACGGTGATTGGATTCTTACATTTGTGGTGTTCCTTCTCCATGGACAGCTCCAGCCCGGACACCGCTGAGAACACTGCAACAGCAGACCACCACTAATCATCAGCACCCCAAAGCATACCAACATAAGACAACTAACCCAAAATCTAGACATCAATCAAGAATCAGGGGATCGCGGACCCACCGGAGATGGCCGGCGTGAGCACGCCGTCGCCGATCACCATGCAGGTGCCCACCAGAGCCAGCACGAGCAGAACGCGCTGCAGCACCTTGTGCCGCTCCAGCAGCCTCCTGACCCTGGCAGCGGCGCCCCCGCCGCGCCCGCCCAGCGTCACGGCATTGCCGTTCTCCAGTGCCTTCTTGGCGTCGCCTTCGAAGAACGGGTCGTCGTCCCCGGCGGCGGGGCGGCCGGGCGGGAGGAGCGCGGCGCGCGCGTGGCGGCAGAGGAGGGAGTAGAGCGCGAAGGTGCCGCCCTCGCCGTTGTCGTCGGCGCGGAGGACGACGCAGACGTACTTGAGAAGCGGGATGAGCGTGAGCGTCCAGAAGACGAAGGAGAGCACGCCGAGGATCTCCTCGTTGGACTCCGTGTGCTGGATGTCCTCCGCGCACGTCGCCGTACACCACGCCCAGGCTCTGGTACGCCAGGCTCAGCGTCATCCGCCATGGCATCCGCTTGCGCCCTCCACGCTTGCCCTCCTGCAGGCACAGCACAGCCACACAAACCAAAATGAAATCAACGCATTCCAGAACCTCCCCAGATCGCAAGAAAACCGACGGACACGGGCATTCCGAGATTCAAGAGCCACGATCACGGCAAGAACAAGAGCCACTCGGAAAGATTGGGCCTTTAACTCATCAGACGACTCCGGCCGCCGTACCTTGTCATCCGGAGGCGTGCCCGGCGGCGCCAGCGCCTCGGGATCCAAGACAGGGGGACTCTTCATCGCCACCTTCACTGCCTGACAACTCTGGTCTGCTCTGTGAGACGAAGCAAGGAGGAAGACACTTGGGGTACAAGTGGGGGGAGTTGGGATTAGGTGACGGCGTGGCCTGCCTCACCGAGGTTCTTGGTTTCTTGGGCGTTAGGAATTTAGCAGGAGGCGTGAAGGGGATGGGATTCGGTGGGATATTTGGAGGCCCTGAGGTTTTCAAGGTGGTCAAAGCAGCAAAACAGGGGGAGGCAGCATTGGCGTGAGGCCGGTAGAGCAGGGCCGCAGGGACCAGGGGAGGGGAGGCGGAAGGAAGGAGACGAGGCGAAGGAGCAGAGAGAGCAGAAACAGAATATTGGGCGAGTGGGACACGAAGAGGGAGGGGGCAAAAAAGCAGGGGAGAAAGCAGCGGTTTTCCCTTTTGTGAAAGGGCACTGCTCGTTGTTTCGGTGTGGCCGGCTGGCTCCTGTTGCAATACAAATGCAATGCTGACTATTCGAGCATATCTTCTTTATAACACTATTAATTAGAAACAGAGCAGGGCCGCAGGGACCAGGGAAGGGGAGGCGGAAGGAAGGAGACGAGGCGAAGGAGCAGAGAGAGCAGAAACAGAATATTGGGCGAGTGGGACACGATGGAGGAGGAGCAGCAAAAAAGCAGGGGAGAAAGCAGCGGTTTTCCCTTTTGTGAAAGGGCACTGCTCGTTGTTTCGGTGTGGCCGGCTGGCTCCTGTTGCAATACAAATGCAATGCTGACTATTTGAGGATATCTTCTTTATAACACAATTGATTAAAACCAACTATTGACGATATCCTTTGTACTATATCATCTTATAAACAATGATATTTATTTGTACGTAGCAGAGGGGCCATCAATTGTATCTGAGAGAGAATACTCCCAAAATGTTGATACAAAGGTGATTATCATATTTTGCCGGCCACAAATGATGGAATATTTCAACTATGTTTCTGGTTTCAAATAAAGTAGCAACTTAGTCGACCTGACATAAATGCTTATTAGATGAGTAGCTTTGGACAATATCAGTTTCCATTGTTGCTATAAATGTGAAGGCTACTGGAGGAGTCTTGTCGCAAAATTGTATAGCCTTTTTAGATAGTAAATGAAAGGATTCCTATAACATCCATTTATAGCTCTTCACATGCAGGACATTGCTATATGGGATGGGATAATACGACTACATTGTTTGTTTATTGTTGGATGCCCAGACTTGTCATGTGATGTAGTAGTTGTTTCCATTGTAAATTACTACTATTAAGTACATCAGCATATTTAAGCACATACTCATACATGCAATCATTTTGCCATTAATGGATCACAGTTCGATTCAAACATACTATTTTATGCAATGTCAATGTACTCCTAGCTTTGAGTCGCCAAAGGCATCCAGTAATTTCAACAGTATTTTTTTACATGAGAAATTTGATATAAATATGAATTTAATGGTATAAACTCCTAAACCAAAATTTTGAACTCAAGGAAAGAGGTCAACAAGTGGGTTGTTTGGAGTGTTATCTTTCCCTAACCATGCTTTGCCTCCATCTTGGAAAGGAAAAGAAAAGGTAAAGTACCCCAGGCCCCAGCCACGCCACTCCACTCCACAGAGAACCCGCAATAAATTCTGTGGGAAACTTGCTCTAGTTTTGTTACAGGCACCACTCTCTACCCTCTAGAGCAACACGCTATCGCTCCCCTGAATGGGCCCGTTTGTCAGTCTTGACGATTTACAGCTAGCTTTGCTGCCGGTACGCAAAGAGCCAAGCAATTCGGTGACGCGGCCGGCGTGCGAAGCGCAGGCCTCGAGGCTGATCTGCGCGTGCGCTTCTCACCATGCCCCGAGTGGCGCAGGCGCAGCCCCCACCAAGTGTTTCGCGGGCCCCCCCCGCC
>LAPY01000068.1:242222-257116 GCA_000970635.1 Eragrostis tef
GGTCGTCGCGCCTCGAAGTGTTGGGCCGTTGCTTGGTGGTGGCGCGCCGGCGTTGTCTTCACTTTTTTTTTCTTTTCTTTTGTCGGATCTTATACTCGATCTAGGGTTAGGGTTTCATCTCGAAACCCTATTTCTTTCTTTCTCGACCTCGATTTGAGGCGTTGCTCGCTTGTGCCGGATAGGGTTAGGGTTCGTAATGAACCACCCTTTTCTTCTGTTTCGATTCGGATCTTGAAGAACTCGGCGACTAGCGCCTCTCTGTACAGAACATCGTGCCGGGTAGGGTTAGGTTAGAACCTTGTTTTCCCTTTTTGCTTCTGTTTGCATGTTAGATCGCGATCTAGAGTTAGGGTTCGTCATGAACCACTCGTAGATCTGAGGAGCTAAGCATCCAGTGACTTTCCGCCAGAGTCTTGCGTCCTGGCGATGTTGCGCCTGATCCTCTTCTTTGCTCTTTCGGGTCTAGATCTGGATCTGTATTGCTGTTATGTAACAGATCTGATCTTTGCGCGGAGTTCCAACGCAGGTTGCGCGGGGCACAGAGGCCCTAGCGCGGGATTGTTTACGGGGCGCATAGGCCCTCCTCGGTTGCTTGATGACGAATTTTCGTTTCTAGATCTTGACTGCATCGTGTCAAGGTTGTCATGGCGATTTGATTTCTGAACAGATCTTGGCTGCAACGAGTCAAGATAGCAAAAATCATACGTAAAATAAAAACATACCATAATCCATCGACTTGCTTGGCCTAATCCTCGATTAGAGCGTGCTGATAACGTGTTAAGTTATCGGCATAGAGACGGCACAGCACGTAGATCACGACAGATAATAAAAAGTAAAACTGGAATAGAGAAGACGAAATTCTTTATTACGAAATTCTGGTGTCTCTATACAAAGATCTCCTCAACTATATATAAGGGAGAAGAACTAACTTCGTGTTGGGTCTAAATTCGATAAAGTCGCCCACATAGACCAGGACATCTTCTTTTAAAAGATGAGGCTAGCCCAATAAAAATTTTACAACACCAACTGACTCGTCGGCGGCGGGCGGAGGGGGCGTTTGCTTGTTCGTTCGTTTCTTTGCCGGGCTGCCAACGTGCCCAGCGGTAACAAAGGGTCAACCTAATCTAAGTTACATTTCGTGAAAATCGAGTGTATCGGTAGGATTGTGCTCTGTGCGCCTTGTGCGAGGAAAGGGACGGCCGGTTCTCCGTTGAAAATGTGGCTCACTTTGATGGACTAGCGGTCATCGAGCGTTACATGAGCGCACACGTCACTTGGGGCCTTGTTCTTTTTCTCCGATTCGTCCCTCTTTTTTGTTTTGGAAAAGAAAGATTTTGGCCTGTTGCTTTCTCTTCAGAAGAAAGCAGGGGAGTATCTTACCCAGGAAAAAAAGAACTCTAGGAATGGGAAAAACAATGTACCAAAGCACCCTGAAAGCATGAACCTCGAACCTTGCAGCTATCAGGATACAAAAATGAGCTATGCTGACAATAATTTGCAAAAACTGGATGGAAGGAAAGGGAGGGAGATGCTCAGGATGGACAATTGTGTGTGTGTTGTGGGTTGGGGGGGGGGGGGTGGGTTGTTTGCCACGGCTGTTGGGGTTTTGGTCTTGTCAAGGATCAGTAACTAGACACTACTACAAAAATAGTTGCTCCACTCCATCAGTTACAAATGAAAAAAGGAAAGAAGTTATAATACGTGAAGGGGCATCTTTTACATCGAGCAAGCCATTCCTAACTGTAGCAGTCTTCATCTGTAACACAAAGAACTTTTTTTAGAAAGCTTAATGAACACGAGTTTGATATAAGACAGAAAAGGTACGCAACAATATGCCTAGAAGTTCAAATGAAACTTACGTGTTTCTTCCTCTTGGTTCCAGTCATCGTCATCATCATCAAACTCAATATTCTACAGGGTGGTCAAGATGTCAAAGTGGTACATAAAGATTTCATGAGCAAAATATGCATATCTTAGGAAACTAAAACCATGTAACGCCCTTCTACCTCCTTGAAATCAGAAAAGAAACCGTGATGCATGTACCTGATTATAATCATCATCTGAACTTTCTTCTTCTACTTCTTCCTCTTCCTGTTCATCCTCATCGTCACCTTCCTTCTCTGCTTTCTTGTCTCCATCCTACAAGTACCAAAACTAACATGAGGAAAAAAGGGTAATGAAACTAGTACAGAAATAAGGTGCATGCTAATGATACTGACATGTTCGAAGCTCACTAGTTTAAACTGCAACATATGAAACAGAGGCAAACAGAGCCTGGGAGTCTAAACTGCAACACATGTATATAGCCTAGTATTAATCCTTTGCACAGTGTCTTTTCTGTATATTCTACATGCCCATACATTGGCCTTCTGGTACTAAAGAATTGACCATGAAGTTGTATTGGCTCTTTGGCTATGAAACATATCAAGAGTTCCGCTTAAAAGAAACTAGTAATAGTATTACTGCAATGAAACTATACTTCCCAAATTCATTCTTGATTCTTGAAAGAAGGGCAAATAATATTTTTGAAGTTCAAATACTAGTATAACGCTCTTGCCTTGTGGGTCTGTTCAAGCTTCTCAAATACTTCAAATGCCTGCTGATCTGCAAAAAAGGCAAAAACCATGTGAGCAGGGTTGTTTCCCCTCATTTCTTAAAGATAGATCTGAAGTCCTGAACTAAGATTCACAGCAGCGAAAGCACAGAAGCAAACCTGAATCTCTATCCCATCGAAGTTTCTTGTTGCTAGCTTGTACTCGTTTAGAACCTGAAAGGAACGTTATGTTAAGCATCTATTGTATTTCAGACTTTCAGTCAGTAATCATACAACAGAAAACAACCTTAAATGTACATCAATATAGCCAAGCGTACCTTGTAATAGTTCTTCAGGGAAATTAGACGGAGTAAGTGTAAGATACAATGCAAGCGCTTCACGCTTTGGATGTATCTTGCGCTTCCTATCAGACAATCTCTCGATATCTTTATCTCCATTCTCTGATAAGATATCAACTCAGAAACGCATTAGACGCAAAACAATGTAAAAGAACAGCACCGATTATTGAAGAAAACAAAAACTAAAGAATGCTTCAAGATGATGTATTGTTTCTACAATTCTGCTAAGTTGTTTCTAAAAGTCTGTATGTCCCGATACAGGGACACCAAGTATATAATGCTAGCCTCAAATAGCGCATGAAACAGAAACACATTGCATACAGCATACCAGACTGAACCTTGGAGAAGCTATCCACAAATGTTGAAAAATTGGAAGCTCCATATTATTAAGGTTCTGTACAGATGAAATTCGGCTAGAGGAAACAGCCTTTTGCTTTGAAGCAAATTACAAACAATAGGCATTATAAACCATAATAAAAGGATGCTCAGTAACAAGCTAGAAAAACTATACTATCATACAACACAGTTGTACCCAATTCTACTATGAACTTTTGGCGACAAACATAAATTTCTCTCTCCAGATACTTCATGGATGCTAACTCACTGGTTTCTTACAATTCAGCAGTAGAAAAATCAAATGTCAACTTTGAGCAAAGCAAGCATCAAAATCTCACAATAAGAAGCAAGAGGAAATGAGAAGAACAGAACATAGGGGCCGTCATCTATGGATCAGCAAATTAGAAGAAAAATTGTACTAACAAGTAAGGTCAGTCATAGTACTTTTCTTTGGAGCATCCTCCTCGAGATGGTAACAAGACGTCCTCCAGAACTCTTCAAATTTCAAGGTGGAGGTTAGCAGCAGCTCTTCCTCATCGGTGTTCGCCTTGATGCGCGTCATCTCCGGCAGTTTGATCTCCTGCAAGGCCAACCCACCCGAATCGATCAAGCCAATGGATGAGACCAAGGAAATAACTTTGGAGGCAGACCCATTCTACCAGTGGTAGATCAAGGATTTCAACCATGGGGGTGCAGACTTACGTGATGTAATCCTCCAAAAATCAAATGGTATAATCCAACCATCAAACAATGAGTAAAAGATCTAGGATGGTATTATAAATTCCACTGTTCTAGCATCTAAGCCGTTGTTAGTGTTTCTTAAGATTGACATCGAATAGTGAAAAGATTTTCTCATCCTCTGGACACTCCAAAAGGAAGCAGCATCATTGTTCATGGTAATGCTTTGAGGTTGTATGATAGCACAATCACATAACTGCAGAAATAATTATGTATGAACATTTTCTGGTATTAAGTTGACTAATTTAATGAGGTCAATGAGCACAATTGATAAATTGGAAACAAAATCAAGGCCAGTTTTACCATGGTTTAGCCCAAGTAAAACGCTGAACTGCGAAGGGATTGATCATGAGAGAATATTAACATTCTATGTTGGGAACCAACATTCCAACTTGTAGATGTGTGTTTTTGCTGCTTGACACGACCAGGCATTTGGGCTTGAACGCTAACTACATATTTGACAAGGTTTTGTGTATCTATACAAGCACAACATACGATAGGGTACAACCGTACATCTACCCCTGCATTCTACAACCACGAGGACGAGCGGAGAGAGAGGGGAGGAGGAGGAGAGACTGACCGGGAAGTTCTCGTGCGGCGCGTGGTCGTCGGTGCGGTAGTCGTACCCGGACCTTCCTCCCCTCCCCCGGCCTCCTCTTCCGCGCCCGCGGAACGCCATCGCGAGGACACGCGTCGAGGCGTGTTGCGGAAGGGAGAGGACGGCGTCGGCTGAGAAGTGGGCCACAAAAGATTCAGGGACGCAGGCATGAGGTGGTGGTGGAAACGGGGGAAGGAGGAGCTCCGAGTGTGCCGTCGGAGAGGTTGGTCTTTTTTCCCCTAAAGAGACCCGTCGGAGAGGTTGGTCGGTCGTCCTGAATGGGCCGCAGGCCTCCGAGGACTTAGAGTGGCCCAGTGGATAAGTATGGCGTACGAGAGAGGGCCCAAAAGACTTTCAAGGTATATATAATTCTTTTTAGGACCTAAGATTAACGGTTTGGCACTAAACTATCAACACGCATCATACATCAGCAAAGAGGGATTAGGCCCTGTTTGGGTGTTGTAGTTTTTCAAAACCGAAGTATTAAGAAACCTTGGTTTTAAAACCGGTGCCAAGCAAAACCGTGGTTTAGAAAAAAGAGGGTAGGAGTGGAGTTTTTAAAACTCCAAAATGGTTGCACTTTTAGCAATATCATGGTTTTTAAAACTGCAAAAATTGTTACATCCAAACACCTCCATAGCTCTCAAAACCAAAGTATTTTGCAAAACCATGATATTCTTACAAAACTCTAAAAATACTTTGCATCCAAACAGGGCCTAAGCGTCTATGAATTATTTTTAAGTAAAGGGTTAAAAGGAAAGCATCGTTTTGGCAAGTAGCAATGAAGCTCTCAGGTACTTCTAGGAGCCCCTTAATTGGAACCTAGAAAAGCTCACTGCCTAAACCCTCTTTTGTCTCAAGGTAGCATCGTTTATTAAAAGATTAAAATTTTAGTTGCTCCCTTTTTCATCTCTCTCTCTCTCTCTCTCTCTCTCGTTTGTAAGGTAGAATGTACCGTGGCCAATTTAGCGTTTGCATTTTTATACACATGTCTGAAAAATTTAGCCGAAAACTGATGTCTACTAATATATCAGCAAATAAAGCCACAGTAATATTAGTAGTATAAAGGCCTAGAACTTGCCATGTTAATCGGGAAAAAAGAAGAAAAAGTTACCCGTCACTTCTGTTACGAAAACATGTCTAAACCATATTTATGTATGTTTATAAATCACTTGTCATTGCGAAAGAAGTATCATAAAACACCCTACAACCTATGTGTGTTGAACGTCATGGACAAAAACAGTAGATCAGCCATATTTAAAAATACCATTTTCGCATATACAGACAACCAGGTAAAGAAAGTCTGATTTGCCGTGGACAAATATATATCTCCTCTCCCTTCAATTCTTCCATGCGTGCTGGCTTTAAACAGTAAGCGTGCAAGGCATGCAGAAAAGGTTCATCTCTGGCTGCTGATCTTTTGGTGATGACACCGCTGGAGGTCAAAACAATATAATAGAGCCAAAAGCAACGAAGGATTGAAGGCTATGCATAATTATATATGTCTACCATATCCATCTAGTACACGCATAGCTCTTGTGCGTAACAACTGTAGACATTTGATCAAGATCATATCATCGATCACAGACCGGATTCTGCATAAAAGTTGCTGCCTCGATCATTGTGGTTACAGCATGCAAGCATTACATACACTGCATTGGCGTATATTGCGCGAAAGGAGCCAATGCAAGCCGTGCAAGTTCTTTCTCAAAAGGCAGTGAAAGCTCTAGCTAGGCAAGCATTCATGCAACTTGCAGTTTGAAATGAGAGGTTAGTGCCTTAGTGGCGACTTTATTTGGGAAGTTTTGTTCTTTTTTTGACTGGTCCTACCTAACTGGTACTGATCTTTTCATATAATTGCATTGACCTTGCTTAGCTTGCTTGGCTTGCATGTACAATGATGCAAGCTGTTAAAGGTAAGATGAACAAGAACAATTTACTGGAACTCCGGCTTACATATATGGTAAGGAATATGAGAGTTCTGTGAATATAATGCTGTGCGTACTCTTCAAGTTAGCTTAAGCTGCGAAGGAAAGACGGATACTTGTACACACTGCTTTACAAGTAGACTCGTAAGATCACAAACTGTGTTCGCGACAGTGATAAAGATGCTTATCACGTTCATGGTGTAGTGAACTGTGATCACGAACACATAGCTAGACCAAATCTAGATCAACCCTAATTATAAAAAATGACCCTGAAATGACACGACGTATACTGAGATGCCGGCTTATCGCCATTAACTTTTATGCTAACACAGCTCTCCCGGCCCTTATCTGAATTACATCGTCACGTCGGAAAATATAAAAAATCAGCTCTACCTTAAACGCACGATCGCTAGCTAGGTTCATGTGAATCGGAGCCCTCAAATACTCTTTGCCTTCCATTATTACCATAATATATTAGTGACATTTCACATCGGATTATCCCGTTCATGTGCGTCCTGGCGTCACCACTGCAATGGTGCCTGTTCAGAGTCCAGACGTCCATGGTTTAGAGAAGCAGGTAGAGGGCCGGAGAGAAATCTGAAGAAAGAATAATCTATCAGGTTTTCACCGCGCGCCGTAAAGAATTTGGCAGGTTTTCACCGCGCGCTACGTTGCACCGTCGTCTGACGAACCTTTCACGCACCTCGCGCGCACGCGCCTACGTGCCCAACACGACGTTCGCACGTTGCTCTGATCGACCCCCGCCGTCGGATGGCGCCGCAGAAGCGTTTGGGGGAATCTTGGCCGTCCGCCGCGCACCCAAAGGGTGCCTTCCCTTCCCTATAAATTGGGCAGGACCACCAGCTAAGCAAGCAAGCAGCAGCAGCAGCAGCTTCCTGGCTAGTGAGTTGCTTAGCAAAGATAGAACCAGTAGACAAGCGTCTTCCAAGAAGAAGGAGAAGCCACCAACGCTCGCGGCAATGGGAGCCAGCCTGTCCTGCTTCGGGTCCGGCGGCTACCGGGAGGCCGACGAGCCGGCGTACGAGCAGCTCCGGCGATCGTCGAGGAAGGTGCGGCCAAGCGACGAGGACGGGCTGTGGTACGTCGGCGAGCGAGACGTCGACCAGAAGGCGTCGGAGTACATCGCCAGGTTCCGTGCCAAAACCATGTTCGTGGAGCCCTGACCTGCGTTGCGTCTACATGCACAGCCTGGCCTCGGCACGCATGCACGCACTTGTGCAATCTTTGATGGCCTATAGCTACGTCAATCTCTTGTCGATCTGAGGTCGCCACTCTCTGCTGCTTCTCTGATGGTCCGCCGATTGGTTCTTCTGCAATTAGTTCTTGTTCGATAAAGTCCCATGCATGGCTATGTAAGGTTGTGTAAATCTATGTGGCGTAAATAAGAGCAATGCTGGACGAGCATTAGTAGGAGGTGATGTATATGTGGCTAGCAAGCTAATTGGTTATCGATATGCAAAGCTTAGTTATGTTATTCTGTCATCTTCTCCTGAGATCGATTATTCTGGTATGTGATTCTGACATTGATTTGTACCGTGATGCATGGGATGAATATTATTAGCTACCCCTACATGATTTGAGTGAAAGACGTGTGGTTGATAAGTTGGTTCGGCGATTTTGTGCTAAGAGATGAAGTGCTGATTCAGACACCCTGATGAATCAGACATGCTCTTGATTTCACGTGGAAATTTGTTCAGTAAAATCTTATGTGCTAATAAAAAGGAGATCTCGTTGCCATCCACTGTTATGAACAGAACACTACAGCTCTCATCGTTAGGCGTCGCATGCGATTTTTTTTAGAAAAAGGAGGCGTTGCAGGCAATGACATTATTTGGACATATATCAGTTAACTGCAGTTGTGCGCTTACTGTGGGCTATAATTTCTTCAGTGATACACGTTTGGATTTGCATGCTTATAGATGACATGTAACTGAAGCAACAAAATGAAATTGTAATCCAATAACGAACCTCTTCTCGTATCCTTCTTCTATATTCACACCCATGCACATCGATTACTTTCTGCAGTTTTTTTCTTTGTTGGTTAGTGTATTGTAATTGACGACAAATAGAATAGGAATATAAAAATTGCACAAACCTGTTTCTTTGAGATGCTATGAGATGTTTGTTCATCTTCTCCCAAAACAGGCACCAAAGAGGTAATACGAATTGGAATTTCAGTTAAGACAACTAAGTGATGTCCAAAAAAAAACATAGAGTACATACGAGTGATCAACAAACATGACTGCTCAGTTACAGTTGTTATAGAACTTTAATATTCTTCCATTGTGATTATTCACGATAATGGCCTTTTTTTCGTTAGTTTTGAGAAACCTTTGTTGCTAGGGTGCATCGTTTACTTTTCTTTGATTTAATTTGATACAATTAAACTCGTAGGATGTATATATAGCTTTTCCATGTTCCTATAAAACTTTAATATATTTTATATATGAATGGAAATAAATGTGCTTCCCTCTTAATGAAAATGGTCAAAGGATCAATTCTTCAGACATTCATTTGACTATGATTTTCCCTATAGGTTCAGTTAGCAACATAACTAGCATTAATGAAAATATGTCAGCCGTTACATTTCCTAATATTTTTGTAATATCTTGGAAATTTCCCTACTTGAAAAATTGAAAGGGGATTTCCACGCTCAAAGAGGCGAAGTTCATGCACAGCCTGGCCTCGGCACGCATGCACGCACTTGTGCAATCTTTGATGGCCTATAGCTACGTCAATCTCTTGTCGATCTGAGGTCGCCACTCTCTGCTGCTTCTCTGATGGTCCGCCGATTGGTTCTTCTGCAATTAGTTCTTGTTCGATAAAGTCCCATGCATGGCTATGTAAGGTTGTGTAAATCTATGTGGCGTAAATAAGAGCAATGCTGGACGAGCATTAGTAGGAGGTGATGTATATGTGGCTAGCAAGCTAATTGGTTATCGATATGCAAAGCTTAGTTATGTTATTCTGTCATCTTCTCCTGAGATCGATTATTCTGGTATGTGATTCTGACATTGATTTGTACCGTGATGCATGGGATGAATATTATTAGCTACCCCTACATGATTTGAGTGAAAGACGTGTGGTTGATAAGTTGGTTCGGCGATTTTGTGCTAAGAGATGAAGTGCTGATTCAGACACCCTGATGAATCAGACATGCTCTTGATTTCACGTGGAAATTTGTTCAGTAAAATCTTATGTGCTAATAAAAAGGAGATCTCGTTGCCATCCACTGTTATGAACAGAACACTACAGCTCTCATCGTTAGGCGTCGCATGCGATTTTTTTTAGAAAAAGGAGGCGTTGCAGGCAATGACATTATTTGGACATATATCAGTTAACTGCAGTTGTGCGCTTACTGTGGGCTATAATTTCTTCAGTGATACACGTTTGGATTTGCATGCTTATAGATGACATGTAACTGAAGCAACAAAATGAAATTGTAATCCAATAACGAACCTCTTCTCGTATCCTTCTTCTATATTCACACCCATGCACATCGATTACTTTCTGCAGTTTTTTTCTTTGTTGGTTAGTGTATTGTAATTGACGACAAATAGAATAGGAATATAAAAATTGCACAAACCTGTTTCTTTGAGATGCTATGAGATGTTTGTTCATCTTCTCCCAAAACAGGCACCAAAGAGGTAATACGAATTGGAATTTCAGTTAAGACAACTAAGTGATGTCCAAAAAAAAACATAGAGTACATACGAGTGATCAACAAACATGACTGCTCAGTTACAGTTGTTATAGAACTTTAATATTCTTCCATTGTGATTATTCACGATAATGGCCTTTTTTTCGTTAGTTTTGAGAAACCTTTGTTGCTAGGGTGCATCGTTTACTTTTCTTTGATTTAATTTGATACAATTAAACTCGTAGGATGTATATATAGCTTTTCCATGTTCCTATAAAACTTTAATATATTTTATATATGAATGGAAATAAATGTGCTTCCCTCTTAATGAAAATGGTCAAAGGATCAATTCTTCAGACATTCATTTGACTATGATTTTCCCTATAGGTTCAGTTAGCAACATAACTAGCATTAATGAAAATATGTCAGCCGTTACATTTCCTAATATTTTTGTAATATCTTGGAAATTTCCCTACTTGAAAAATTGAAAGGGGATTTCCACGCTCAAAGAGGCGAAGTTTCAGTTGCTCGTATGGTCTTTTCAGTGCAATGAACATATTCTAGAGCTAGACACCACTCGCAGTTTAAGCACTCATCCACAAATGAGCCATCAGAAAATAATAAAATGAGAAACATGACGATCTTCTCCGACAGAAGTTCAATCTCAAACATACTTGTTCTGTGTCTTGTTCCCGTTTCATGTATAGTGGTATCTCATAGGCCCGAACCATGTTCCAGCCTAGCAGCGTAACCATGTCGTGCCCACCGATCATTGTGTCACACTAGATCACTAACCAATCTTGCAAAGTTGCAATAGTAACGTCTTGTTCTCTCTGCCATACCATCACAAGTTGGCAATCCTGATTCTGAATTCTGATGACACGACGTTTGATATGCTGCCTGCAAATTGTTTCCTTCCGGATACATTCGACGGCAATCAAATCCATCACAATAAAAATCAGACGATCTGACATAGATCTTTCTTTTATTTCGCCACAATTGCAAATTTTTACACCGGAATCCACACAATAACACGGTCGACAAGGATCACCAGCACCCAAGGTCCTAAAAAAATGCGATGCAGACTTTCCCGGCAAAAGGTTTCATCCAACTTAGAGGGGATCACATAATTTGTCTCCGAGCTCTCATCCTTTCTTTCCCTTAACGTTCGAAATTCCCCCTCTAGACTTAATCACTTAGGGGTATCAAGGGTTCTCGAAAAAAGAGTTTAGGGTATCCAATCCTCCCATGCCAAATGTCCCTTTTGGTAGATAAGAACGAGCTAATGATTTGTGACAATTCGTTGGACCTTGTGTTGGGGAAAGGTCGTTGCTTTACACCAGTGGCGCCTACTCATCGGCGCTTGGATCCCTTTATACCGCTTACATTCTCCAGTGGGGTGCGTTAACCAATTACTCGGTCTTTGACTGTCAATCCACAGATTTTGTTAACAAGACCGGTGAATCTGAATATGCTCAAGAGATGGTGGAGATATCGTTCTGAGAAAGTGAAAAATTCCCGTGGCATACGGTCGAACATTTTCATTTTCAACTGTTCCAAATTGTGAGACTCCTGTGGAGGCTTCTTGTATATATTTGTCTGCAGAAACTAGCTTGTGTGTGCACCTGTGCAGTTGCAGGATCATGAATTCATGATCAAGTCATGAAAGCCAGTTTGTGCACAGGGAAAAAAACATTAGGACTTTTTGTGTAATTCTGACAAGCTAAATGGTCACATGACGAAGTCTAGAGGACACTTCCAGGACAAGATCACAATGCCTCCAAAATTTATATTAGAAAATGAACACCTTTTGCAAGTCTTAGCTTCAAAAAGGCCTCTGCAACGTTCTTTTTATGTTTTTGTTTTGTTGGACGAACAAAAAGGGAGAGAATTATGTCATCGCTTTAGACAACATTGGACGGAGGAGAGCCATCTTCAGACTGTGTTGTACAGCTGTGAGAGACTGCACAAACCTTTCTGTACTTGGGAAGTACCAGTTTTCCTCTGAAAAAAAAAAGTACTCCAGGTTTCTGGAAAAAAAAAGGGGTTGTGGATCTTCTTGGAACAATCGTTAAGTTTTTACTAACCTAATTGTTATGGTAGTTGAAGTACGATTTGGTGAGCCTTTTCACCTACTAAAGCTTTCCTTGTTTCGTTTTCAAATGATTCTTAAAGCATCCTGAAGCTTAATAAACTATCCGGTCCTGGTTTTTATCATCATCAGTGTTACGTATTGTTCAGTGAACCAAATATGAGAACCTAATTCTCGTCTAGTTCGGATAGCTCCTCAGTGGCACAACATCACTCAAATCTTCAACTTAATCCTGTTATCTGGCAAGTGACAGGAACATCGCTACGACCAAGATTTGCGCTGATCCGGCCAAGCTGCAACCCATAGAAAGGCGATCCGTTGTGCGGCAGCTACCAAGATTAGTACGGAGTACTAATATTTGTCAGGTCTTTGCGATCGCAGAGTGCAATTCCATCGTTAATGACAAATTTATCGCTAGAGTTTGAAGTCACATCCGAAACTTTGCGTCCAAGTTTCAACCAGCAGAAAAGGCTGCCCAAAGCATCGATTCTTTGCTACGAAAGAAGGCTATGTAGCATGTGCGTCAATCACCCTGTTCTTACTGCCACTCTGATTTCTAAACATTAGCAATTAGCATCATCTTCAAAGTATTAATGGAGATTGGCACATCTACCGATGAAACATTAAAAAATATATACCAACATTCAAGAAATGTTGTTTCAGCGACACGTACATCGATGGACTTTCTACCGGACTAACACATTTTTGTTGAAATGTTCGTACATACTATTCACATAGAAATCATTGCCAAAAACTGAACTTTATCGAGTGGCACTGGCAAGCAAAATACTGGGAACTAGTTTCTGCTAGTTAACTGGACGCAATTTTGACGTGCCAGACCCTTGTTTTGACAACGTTGAAGGTGCAGCAGCTGCCTTCCTTTATCTTGTTTTCCTGGCAAAATCTTTTCCAACCTGGTCCCCATAGGTAGCCGAAGGTGTTGGCGGTGTTGAAAGATACCCGCCACGATTTTATCTTATCCACCGATGTTTTCAGTGTGATTTCACATGCTCCCAACAGGCCAACCGAAGAGCAAATGGTCAGTTTCACAGCCTGCATTGTTACGAAAAATTGCATAGTTTCAGCGAGACTGACCATTTTTAAAGAAATGAAGGTATCAGGTACTGCTCATGTTGATGTTGAAGATTAACTGTTCTAAGAAGAATTTGGATTTCCTGGGGTGTTTTTATTTTTCTAGGTTGAAACAGGTACATACTTGATGATGCTGAAGTGTTCCCTGAAGCAATGGTACCCCAATAGAGGTATGATTTGCAAGTTCTGATAAGAAAGAATCAGGGACGTGTCTTTCAGTTGTCTAGACAGGACTCCTTGTTTTTTTCTCCAAAAACAAAAGACATGACTTCTTGTTATTTCCGTCATTTAGCCAAACATATTGCACACGTAATCGAAAGGACAAAATTATGGAAATTGACAACGGACGCTTTTAACTGCTGAAGCGAGAGCTACTGAACAACCTCCAATTAAACAACACTACTTGGATCCAGAATTTGGAGGATCAATATCTAATTTCTTCCTTTTCATTTTTAACGATTAAGTTTACTAACTAATTAATTGATATATATGATAATAGAAAAGGAAGTAGAGCTCACAAAAAAGAATTTAAGATCATAGCCGGTGATCCTCTTTGTGAATGAACGTTGCGGCACAAGTTTCTTCTTTGATGCAACCTTATTCGAGGGACTGGAAGGAACCTTTGGCTTCTTATCTGATCCTTTTAAACATGTATTCTTCGCCTTCTTCCTTTTCATCTTGACATCTGAAACTTCAGGCTGATTGGAACCTGCACAATCAACATACCGCTAAAGCGTAAAGTGACAATCCCGCAACTGAATCTATCCAGCACTTACAGTGGCCCTGACTCACCTTCTTGAGGCTCGCTTGGACCTGCTATATCATCAGTTCTGATAGCAGCTGCTGCTTCACACTCCTCCAGGAGCCCGCTCTGCAGGAACACCTCAACTCTGAACAACATGTTGCCTTCATATCGGAACAGCAGGACATTCCCTTCTGATAGATCGTGAGCCTTCAGAAACCGCGCCCGACCATCTCCTTGTAGGACACCAGGACGATCTGGGTCCAGTTCAACGTGCCAGAACTTGCCGACTCGGCTGAAAATCGTGGCCTTTTGGCTGCTTGGGCTACTGTCAGTCAGGTGCTCTTGCACAAACTTATCAGGCATTTCCTGAAAGAACGTTGTTGACAAATGTGCACATAGTTATGTTAGAATGCCAGTTAAGTTTTTACAGTAAATTGGAAAATAGCAGCGTATATTTGGTATTAGGAGAAGCTGTAGCTTCGTCACCATCTCTTCCAGGTCTCGTGGGCGAAGCAACCTGACGAACCTGGGCCTTCTCTTGACCGCCACACCTGTGCAAGCATACAAAAGAGGGGGGAAAGGAAAAGGGTTGGACAAACTAGGCATAATGCAACCAAGTTTAGCTGGGATTTCTCTCATGGCCGAATCCAAAGTAACACGTACGACGCCTCTGACGTCTGATTTTCTGATACAAGTGTATTTACCAGCGAGAGGCGTGCAGAAGTGCTCGAGGCAGCCGGCCGCGTCGAACGCCCTGACGGCGGCCACCCCGCGGCGCTCGACCCGGAACACGACGCTCCACCCGACGCCGA